>PVKE010026695.1:0-22116 GCA_004027555.1 Craseonycteris thonglongyai
TTCAAAGGTTATAATAGACCACCTCTCTGACTCTGGCCAATCTGAGCAGGCTTTTTACTAGAACACAGTGTAGCTTCGGGTACAGAACATGTATAATTTGCATGCATAAAAAGCCTGCTTGGATTGGCTGAGTTAGAGAGGCGGTCCGAGCAGCCTTGCAGTGATTGGTGCGGGATCGAGTTGGAAAATT
Organism: Craseonycteris thonglongyai; assembly: GCA_004027555.1. NCBI lineage: Eukaryota > Metazoa > Chordata > Mammalia > Chiroptera > Craseonycteridae > Craseonycteris > Craseonycteris thonglongyai. The sequence continues at coordinate 191 of PVKE010026695.1, forward strand.
CGTTTAGCGCCATATCCAGACGATTTTCGGGATCAAGTTGGAAAATTCGTTTAGCGGCATATCGAGACGTTTTTCGGGATATACTCGGCGTATAAGACGACCCCCAATTTTCGGTTGACTTTTTTTCGTTTCAAAAGTCGTCTTATATGACGGAAAATACGGTATCCCCATTTTACAGATAAGGAGGACTGAAACTCAAAAAAAGTTCAGTAACTTACCCAGTGGTAAATAGGACTCGAATCAAAGTCTTTTTATGTCCAAACCCAGTGTCTTTCCATTACATTACCAGGTTACTCCTTAGCTAAATAATCACCTGATTTTCCCATAAGAATTCATTTTCATATTTTTGTGAGCATGAATGTAAAAGTACTAATCCTACTTCGTGCTATGAAAATCATTGGTTTGCCCCGTATGAAATAACTTAGTGATGTGTCCAGGGCTCTCTAGGATAAAGCCTCTTAAACTATGAGTATTAAACTATGGGTCTATGTACTTAGATGGAAAAAAAAAATTTTACATCTTTATTTTCACTAACTTAAAACTAAAAGTATTTCCTTCAATTCTGAGTATAGGCAGCACACCACAGCAGTATTAGCAGGACTATCACTGCTATTTAATTCAATAATAAAAGCAAATTTCTTACATCACAAATTATTTAAATACGTGAACTATATTTTATACATTTAGGGAAGCCAGGATGTCTCAGGGGGTTGAGCACTCACTTTGTAGCACCAGGGACTGAGGACTGAATAGTGGGCCCAGCCCCTGCAGACCCATGTGCTGAACTGGCATGTACTTCCATGTGAGAGGACCTGGTTCAGTTCTCACTCCCGCTTGCTTCCCAGGTTCCGCCCGTGGCTGGGGGGTGGAGGGGGGCATGCCTACCATGGAGGCCCCTGGCCCGCTTCCTGCCTGGAGTGACTCCCCCCTGCCCAACTGTGTGGAATGAAATCATGTTGAAAGCTGATGACTTACAACTATGGAGATTGCTCTGGGCCCTCCCCCCTGTTTCTCTCTGGCTCTCTGGCTCTGTCAAAAACAATAAAATCTTTTTAAAAATTGTTTAAATAAATAAATGAAAGCCAAAATTTAGAAGTCATTTCCTGAGAAGAGGTTCACAGGCTTCTTCAGATGCAAAGGGGTCCAGAGCACATAAAAAATAATAAGAATCCTGCCTGTTCTAGAGACTATCACAAAGGCTTTCAATCCCGGGTAATGAAGGTTTATAAAAAGCATTTCAGTTTACTCACTGTCCATTAGTCCATTCAAAATATGAACAGCATTAAGTCCTAGTGATTTTTTAGTATCTAAATTATCAACTACATTTACTATTACTGATCTCCTACTTCTGAACCTAACACATATGGAAATCTTAGGTATTTATTAGACACAGACATTAAGCTTCTTTGCCCATGGTCTGAATGTTTGCATCCCCCACCCCAAAATTGTAAGTTGAAATCCTAACCTCCAAGGCAATGGTACTAGGAGGTAGGACCGAAGCCCTCATGTTTAGGATTAGTGCCCATAAATTGTTTAGAATTAGTGAATATGCTCTTCTCATCTCCTGCATGCTACAGCCTACACTATCAAAATCCATATATTTAAGGTCCAACTTTAAAATTTGTCATCAAATTCACTTATTTTCCTATACAAACTCAAGTTTCCCTAACCCTATCCTATTCTGACATCTCTAAAATTCACTGCATTCAAACATTTGTTTTTTGTGAACTTGTATGTTACATCCCCAAACCAGTTTTAACCTTCTTGTGGGCAAAAGAGGTGTGTATTATTCCTTTCCTTGTCCTGTGTCTACACAAGTAACAATAGTCAAAAACTGTTATACTTACCGTCAATAGTACCATGACAAACTTTCATTAAGTGAAATTATAATACCATAGTTTATGATCTGTTGCTTAGACAATCACATTTCCACCTTGATGTATTCAAAGTGTTTTTATTAGACATAAACTGTTTTAATCACTTTTGTGCTCTTTACAATTATTTCTTATCGAAAGACACAGATCTTTAAAAAACAGTCTGTATTCTTCCAAAACAAAAATGTAGAGGAAAATAACACAATAAACTAAAATAATGGAATTTAATCCTTAAAAACACAATTCATTAGGAATCAACTGGTAGGCATGCAACTTTTACCATATATAACAAACTCAAATTGTTTTACAGAAAGAGCTTATGAATTTCAAGCATAAAACAATCTGGTAGATTATTTGGCAATAAAAAGGCACAAAGTCCTAATACATGCTACAACATAAACCTTGAAAACATGTTAAGTGAAAGAAACCTGTCACAAATGGGCACATATTATGTGATTCCATTTATGCAAAATATCCAGAACAGACAAACCTACAAAGACAGAAAATAGATTAGTTGCTAGGGGCTGGGGGTAGGAGGAATGGGGAGTGACTGCTGAAGGGACTTCTTTTGGAGATGAATTAGATATTGGTTATAGCTGTACAACTCTACGAGTACACTAAAATTCACAGACTTGTACACTTTAAAGGGGTAAGTTTTCTGGTATGTGAATTATATGTATATAGTAAAAAATGAATTAAAAGCCACCACTAGTAAATTACGATGAGAATTTCCTTGGGAAAGGAAATCATGAAGGTCACTGATTGGAAAAGTTAAGCAGGCTACCTGTGATGTTAGCGCGGTCAACTCCCTAATTCTCCCTCCCGTTCTTATCAACCAGTACCGAAACATGAGACTAGACAGTGTATCAACCAAGGGAGAATTCAGCGCAGTGGCTGTTAGCTAGTCAGTGCCTTCTCAGGCTCTATCACTCCTAAACTGTAGGGGGCTTCCACCCTCAGTGATTACGGAAGTAGTGTTCACCAGCAAGCTCAAGAAGGAATGTCAAATAGGATGACACTTGCCGAGAGGCCCTGCTAAAGCCTCCAAGACCAGAAAGAGTGTCACCCACACACTCCTAAATCCGTCCACATGTGTGACTGCCCCAACCCAGCACCAACAAGCAGCGGGTACCACTGACCCATACCCCAACTTACTCCCCATAAATTCACATACTATTCAGCCCTTAGATCGCATTTGCTCCAAAGAACAGGTATAACCCTCAGAGAGGTTCCCACACGAGACCAACCAGCCCCCGCCCTGCCCCACCCCACCCCCAAACCCACACACGTGTTAGCCCGACACCGCCCCAACGGGTCCCACGTGCACCTGGCCTAACCCTCCCCACGTGTGGGCACCCCACGGGCTTCCTCGGCTGGCTGAGGTCACCGCGTGACCGTAGGTCTCCAGAGGTATGAGAGGGGAAGGACAAGGCCCAGGTCCCTGAGGTTCCAACCCTGCGCAGAGTGTTACACCCATCCTCCACACTAACCCCAACAAATCCGAGGGCCGGGGGCGGCGGCCCCTTTAAGACGCGGCCCAGTCGTCGCCCGCAGAGAGGGGCGCAACGGGGCCTACACGACCCCCCTCCGTTCGCCTACCCACGTCTAGTTGCCTCACCTCGGGCCGCCGGGCCCCGCCGCCGCGGCGGCGGCGGAGGGGGGGCGGGGTGCGGGCGGGGTCCGGAGGGGGGGGTCGCCCCGCCAACGATGGAGCCGCGGTTCGCTCTCTGAGGCCGTGGGACGGTGACTGCGTTGAGCGTGGACGCTCCTGGCCCGCTCCCTCGGCAGCTCCTGGGACCCCAAGATGGCGGCGGCGCTGAGGCGGCTGCGGGCGCTGGGCCGGCGGCGGCGGCGGCCACTTTCACTCACTGAGAGGAGCGGAGCAGGGACACGGGGAGCCATGGCGGGGGGGAGGAGAGGCGCCATAGCCAGGCCAGAACAATCGAGCTTCTACTCAACTGGCTTACCCCCGCCCCACCCACGCTCACTGCTCATCTCCAGCCTGTGGCTGCCCGCAGTGCCGCTGCCGTCGGCCTCGAGCAGTTCGCACCCCGCCGCTGCCGCCTGATGCCCCGCGTGGACCGGGGTTCGGGGGAGACTCTGATCCATGCTATCTGAGTGCAGATTGGTCGGGGCTGGGACTGGCGAAGATTGCCGAAAGGCGGCGGGGAGGAGGAGGAGGATGTCGTCGCTAGAGTGAGCAAGCAGATCTCGCGGGAGCAAATGTCGCGAGACCTCGTAAGGCCTGCAACCGCCGAAGAAAGGTTACTTTTCCCCGGAAGTAACGTCAATCGAAACGGCCTGGAATCCTGGGAATATTCGCTCTCGCAGACAGGAGATGGGAGGGTGTACGTGATTAGTATGTTTTGGGCTACCTAACGCTGAGGGGAGTCACTTAAGGGGAAGGGTAGATTCGGGTGTGATGTTCTGTCCTGCTTCTGGCCGCTTTGGGCGGGGATGTTCGTTGTCAGGGAGGTGCCCGCTGCGTAGAGCACTCTTATACTATAGTTTGGGGCTCCCTTTAGGCTCAGGCCAAGACCACGATCCTGTGTCATAGGCAAGATGCCTAAATGAGGGCTTTAGAAATCAAGGACTTGGGAACACAGACCTTTCATCGGAAATGTCACCCACTCATCCTTTGAAAAGGGAATAATTGATTTGTATGTGCAAGCAACATAGTTTGAGCCCTGTGCTACCCACGTTTACTAAAGTTAATGAACTCAATTACCGGGGTCTGATAAAAAGGACCTAGTGTATAGCCTAACTGCGGATGAGGATTCAGACCTCATGAAAGTTAAATATGCAACTTCCGTTCTCAGGTCTCAAGTTTTAATTTCAACATGGCCCTTAGTATTTAAAGCAGAAAAGCATTTGCTTAAGGTCATTGAGTAGACTAAATTCACTGGACTTTAAAAAGTTAATTCACTTAAAAGGCAAAAGTATAGTATAACGACCCTTTGTGTAAAAAAGGGGACATAAGAAAACAAATATCTGCTCATTTGTGCAAAAGAAATACAAGGATAAAGGAGAAATTAAAACGATTGGCTTTCTATACGGAGAAAGTGGGAAGAAGGGGAGGATTGGGGACAAGGTAGCAGGGTTTATGGGAAATTGACAAGTTGGGGGTTTTTTTGTATTGGACTGACTTAGAACCATAGTAATAATGTTTCATCTACCGCCAAAAGTAAAAACAAGTTGGATATTTGAGCAATAAGCTGCCTGTTTGGAGGATAGATCAGAAGGAAAAGACTAAAGGCAGAAAAGTCAAACTAAGGAGGACTGAACTCCAAAGGACTGTACAACTTGGTACAGTCCTTTAGAGTTCAAATGTAGATTGTCTCTTGTATTCATTTTCTATTGCTATGCTAACAAATTACCACAAACAGTGGCTTAAAGCAACACAATTTATTACCTTACAGTTATGTAGGTCAGAAGTAGGTCATTGGGCTAAAATCAAGGTGTAGGCAAGGCTAGAGGAAGAATTTATTTTTCCCTAGAGGCTGCTTGTATTCTTTGGCTTGTGGCTCCCTTCCTCCATCTTTAAAGGCAGCAGTGGCAGGTTGGGTCCTTCTCACATCATGTCTTAATACATTCTGCCTGGGATCTGTACCACACACATTTTAAACACTAAAACAAGGGCCATAACTGGTCTTTGGCCATAACTGGCCACGCGCACGCGCACACTTGTGTGTGTGTGTATGTGTGCGCGCGCGCTTGAAAACAGATCTAGCAACACGGCATCTGCTGTCCTGTTTACCTAAGTTCATATTGCTACTGGTAATACTAATTAAACCAGGGATGTCCAGCCTGCGGCCCAGGATGGCTTTTAATGAAGTCCAACCCAGATCCTTAAAACATGAGATTTTTCTTGAGACTTTTTTTTTTTTTTTAGCTCATCAGCTATTGTTAGTGTTAGTGTATTTCATGTGTGGCCCAAGATAATTCTTACAATGTGGCCCAAGGAAGCCAAAAAGTTGGACATGGCTGACTTAAACCAAGTGTCTCCAACCTACAGCCCATGGGTCATGTGCAGCCCGGAACAGCTTTCAGTGCTGCCCAACACAAATTTGTAAACTTTCTTTAAAAAATGAGATTTTTTGTGACCATTTTTTAGCTCATCAGCAGCTCTCATTAGTATTAGTGTATTTTACATGTAGCCCAAGACAATTCTTCCAACGTGGCCCAGGGAAGCCAAAAGATTGGACACCAACCTTGAACCCAACCTACTGACCCTGTTTCCATAACTGCCCACCTCCTACAGATAACTTATTTCAGTCTGCAATTTCTATAATAAAAGACTTTTTATTTATTTGAATTTATCACTCATTGAAATGGTTTTTGTTCTAATTAGTATGAGGTAGTAAATGCTGTTTTGAAAGCACATAAACATAATAGCTAAGATTTTGTGAGCATCTATAATGTGCTGGGCAGAGCTTGAGGAGCAATACACATTTAAGGTGTATAAAAGCTCTTTATCAACTTTGTGAAAAGGGAACTGAGGCTTAACGTCATTAAGTAATAATTAAGTAACTTGCTTGAGCTCACACACATAGTAAATGATAGAGCAAGGACTCAAACCCAGTTCTTCAGATGCCAAGTTCTATATTCTTGCACTATAACTATACCAAACATTTGCTCTTATCACTTTCATTTGCTTGGTTGATTGCCTATCTGTAATCTTTGATTATCACTGGTATAAATTATGAAGTATATACCAACACAAAGTAAAGAGAAAAATATAATGAACATTTGTGTATTCACCACAAGATTTGTTATATCTTAATATTCTGTCATATTTGTTTTTATTACTATTAACATTACAAATATAGTTGATGTCATCTATATAGCCCTGTTTGATTCCATTTCCTCTCTCCCCCAACTCCTAGAGGTAACCACAATCCTGAATTTATTAACCATACCCATCCATGTTTTATATACCGTATTTTCCGGCGTATAAGATGACTGGGCGTATAAGACGACCCCCTAATTTTACAGTTAAAACATAGGTTTAGGCCTATATTCGCTGTATAAGACGACCCCCCACTTCCGAGGCTGTAGTCTTATACAGTGAATATAGGCCTAAACCTATGTTTTAACTGTAAAATTAGGGGGTCGTCTTATATGCCCGGTTGTCTTATATGCCGGAAAATACAGTGTGTGTATATATATATATACATATATATATATATGTGTGTATATATATATACACACATATATATATATCCATAAAAATTATATTACACATATCTATCTTCACTTGCTCTTTTCAGGCAATATTACGCTTTTGATATTTACCCATTAATATACACAGCTTTAATTAATTTTATATTTTTATTATTTTTAAATTTCAAATGGGTGACTTCGGGTTTACAAAATTGAATTAATCATAACCTTTGGCTCATGACATATAAGAGGTCTGTCAGTGGCTCCTTTTTGTTTATTTAGATTTTAATATTGTAATAAGCACCTGTAAATTCACTATGAAAAGTAAAATCTAGGTCCTGGACAATAAATTGTGTTTAACCATATCACATTCCAAACTTCTACCTTCCATCTCATGACATAAACATCATCCTAAATTTTATTTTCAGTATTCCCTAGCTTTCTTTGGATCTATGTACATTCATTTAATTTTGGATATTTTTTCCTATGCAAAAATGGTAGCCTCATAGTCTCAAAATACCTTCACACAGATACTTATTACAAAAGATAAAAGAATAACTTTACAGTGAAGAAACCTAGTCCACACCAATTAACCAAGTGATCAAAACTAATATCTCCAATAATATTCTGGAACTGTACCAGACCAAAGAAGAATAGATATGATAACTGAATGCATTGTGTGAGCCAGGATTTTTTGGAGGGCCACTATAATGAATATTAGTGGGGATGCCGGGATGGCTCAGCAGGTTGAGCACTTGCCTTGTAACCGTGTGATCCTGGCTGGGATCGACTTCCAGCCCTGTCCAGTACAAGCCAATGTGCTGAGCTGTGATACAACTGGTGGTCACTGGGATGGTTTGGCAGTGAGAGTTCTCACCTACTATGCGGGAGGCCCCCATGTTGGTTCCCACCCTGAATGGCCCCACATCCACATACGTAGATTGAGACCATGTCACAACTGATGATGTGCAGCTGTGGAAACTGCTCTGGGCCCTCCCCCTTTCTCTCTCTCTCTCTCTCTCTCTCTCTCTCTCTCTCTCTCTCTCACCTTGTCTCAGAACAATAAAATAAATCTTAAAAAAAATAAAGGATATTAGTGAGACAATTGGCAAAATTTGAGTAACTTCTATAGATTAGATGATGACAGTTTATTGATGTTAATTTCCTGATTTTGATACTTGTTTTATGTAAGATCATTCCTTGTTTTAAAGAAATTATACACTATTTAGGGATAAAGAGCTATTATGGTCACCTCTGAAACAATTTAGAAAAGTAATGTAATATGTATATACACACACATATACATTAACACACACACATACATACACATATACATATATATAAATATATATACAGAAAATTATATATATGAAAGAAAGAAAGCAAATGTTTGCTTAATGTTAACATTTGGGAAATCCAGGTGAAAGGTATGTTACAACTCTTGATTTCTTGCAACTTTTAAGTCTAAAATTATGTCAAAATAAAAGTTAAAAGGGTATCCTATTACATATAAACACTTGAGAAATATTTGATGAAGGAGCTATCCCAAGTGAAATGATGAGATAAATTTTATCACATGGTAGTTATGGTACAGCCAAAGTCAAACTGGAGGAGAGGCATGTTCAGAGTACAGGATGGAATCTTGACAGTTTTAGAATAAGATCAGCAGGAGACTCAAGTTCCCTGAGAAGGAAAAGGAGCCTGTTGTGGGAGTATCTCCAATAAGTATAAAGAATTAAATTAGAGAAGTTGGTTCACTAAAGATAATCATTTCTTTCTGGAAAAGCCATTTGGACAAGTTAACGAAAATAGCAAATAACCACTAGCCCTAGATAGTTTCTTCCACATCAAGTTTCTCAACGTTAACATCTATAGAGCTAAACTGCTAGGAGAGATAGAAGGAAAACACCAAATACAAGGTCTGACAATTTAGTTCAAGAGCTCATCCTATAATAGGAAAAGTGCTACATACCTCATTGCTGAATATCACTATGGTCAACTTCAAAGTACTCTCCTTGGGAAATTATGCACCAACATCAGTGCCTAGTCAACCCTTTAAAGCAATTTTGGAACTCTTTTTCTGGAATGCCATCAGAGCCATCATATTACCTGTGATGTCCTGAATATCATCAAAATGTCTTCCTTTGGGGGAAGTAGGGATGGCTCAGTGGGTTAAGTGCTCACTTTGCAGCCCTGGGGACCCAGGATCGAATCGTGGCCCCGGCCTGTGCGGACCCATATGCTGAACTGGGGAGTGCCCCCAGTTCAGTTCTCACCGGGGTGAAGACCCCAGCCCAGTTCCTGCCCTGTGCAGCCCCAAGCCCACCTGTGGAATGAAACTATATGGAAAAACAAAAGATGTGCAACTATGGAGACTGTTCTGGGCCCTCCCCCCTTCTCTCTGTCTCTGTATCTCTCTCTGTGTCAAAAACAATAAAAATAAATCTTTAAAAATAAATGTCTTCTTTTCAATATTTCCTTTATCTTGGGGTAGAAAAGTCATTGGGGACCACATCAGTTGAGTAGGGAGGGTGTTCCAATACAGTTATTTGTTCACTGGATGAAAATTCCCTCAGAGACAGTGCTGTCTGAGCTGGTGCATTGTCATGATGCAAGAGGCACAAGCTGTCGGCAAAAAATTCAGATAATTTTCATCTCACTTTTTGATGCAGACTTTTCAGCACTTCTAAATAGTCAACATGGCACAAATTTATAATGACCAATCCTTTTGTTATCAAAAAAGGTTAGTAACATCATTCTAACTCTTGATTTGGACTGATGGAACATTTTTGGTCATGGAGAATTGGCTGACTTTCATTGTGCACTTTGACACTTTGTCTCAGAATCGTATTGGTACACCCATGTTTCATCACCAGTGATAACCACAGCCCAAAACATTGTCTTGCCTCTCCAAAAGGTCTTGGCAAACTTTGACTCTCCTTTACTTTTGTTCATCAGTGAACAACTTTGGGACCATTTTTGCACATACCTTTCTCATACCAAGATTTTCAGTGAAGATTTTCATGTTTCTTTATTGATATTTATTTGGTCTGCTATGCTTCTCACAGTCAGCTGATGATTTTGAAGCACAATTCGATGAATTTTGGCAATGTTTTCATTAAGTCTGCTTGCTGTTGGCTGTCCTAGTCTCTCTTCATCAATGATGCTTTCTCTCCTCTCTGAAAAACATTTAATCCATTTGTACACTGCCGTTTTCTTCATGGCATTCTCCCCATCAACTTGAACTAACATGTTCCTGATTTCACTTCCACTCTTGCCAAGTTTAACAAGAAATTTAATGTCTGTTCATCGCTCTAACATCAAGCTCCAAATATTCTTGCGACAGCATATAAAAACACACAGCAACAATAATGAACACCACTCAGCAAGACATCATCACACGTCAACACGAACACAACTGTGAGACACTGATATGCCAAGGTTATGGAATCTTACCAAGTTGTTCACACAGTGCTGCCAACATAGGTACACGATGGCATGTTCAAAAAGTTAATTGTCAGACCTAATATATCTGGTATTAATGTTATATATTTGTTTTATAGTTGTCTTCTGATATAATACTACAGTAGGCTCTCTGTTAATATTGACACCCATGGGGATTGGTAGAGGCTGGATAAATGTACCCAGCACTCTCAAGCACCTAGCAAAACTCTCAAGCAACCAGCAAAGTTTTTGTGCTGATTGCTTAAGTGTGCCAGTTGCTTGAGTTCCGGTTAACTGAGAGTGTAGTGTATAAAGATGATAGTATTAACATCTCTCCTTTATAAATGACAGAACAGAATCTCAAGAATATTAAACTTGAGGAAGCCGGGAATGGCACAACAGCTTAAGCACTCACTTTACAGTCCCGAGGACCACGGATCGAATTCCAGCCCTGGCCAGTGCAGACCCACGTGCTGAACTGGGGGTGTGCATACCATGCCGGAGGCCCCCCAGCCCAGTTCCTGTCCCACACAGCCCCTGTCCACCTGTGTGGAACAAAACCATGTCAAAAACTGATGACGTACAACTATGGAGACTGCTGTGGGCCCTCCCCCTTCTCTCTGTCTTTCTCTGTCTCTGTCTCTCTCTGTCAAAAACAATAAAATAAATCTTTGAAAAAACTATTAAACTCAAGATCACAATTTTAGTCATTAGTAAATCCAAGACTTAAGTCAAGATCTCAGAATGTAAATTTCATGTTCTTTCCACTGTATCACAATACGTAAAAGAAAATTAGGGCACCCTGGCAAAGACCTCTGAAACACAAGGCAAGAACTTTTAACTCCTTGGGACATGCCAAAGTTTTAAGACAGTTAGTAAAACAGGCAAACTACAAAGAATAGAAATAAATATATTTAGTGATAATGACAACAGACCCTTTTAAGTTGGTGTTAGAGTTAGAAGATTGGTAAGAAAAGGATGTAATAAAGGTAAATAAATATAGCCATGAGAATATAAAACATGGCCTAAAAATAGTTTTAAAAATAGTTTTACACATTTAGCTTCTTTTCTCCACTGTGGTTATTTTGTAGAGAAGATGAAACTGAGAGTAAGATTATGAGGATGGATATAAATATCTAAGAAGGATGATTTTTAATATTGCCTTAGAGGTAAGTGCTATGGATAGTTCTGATGCTAATAATATTTAACATGTGGTTTGAGCTTTAATACAACTTATCTGAAGTGGTATCATCAGTGCCTACCTTAAAGTTAGAAAAATATGGTTGCTTAGGACTGGGGAGGATTGAGTTAGAGGGGGTAATATCTAAAGGGTATGGAGTTTTTTTCCTGAGATTTTTTTTTTATTTTTTAAATTGTTTTTGACAGAGAGAGAGACAGACACAGAGACAGAGACAGAGACAGAGAGAGAACTGAACTGGGGGAACTCCCCAGTTCAGCATATGGGTCCGCATGGGCCGGGGCCAGGACTCAATCCCCAGTCCCCGGTGCTGCAAAGTAAGTGCTTAACCCACTGAGCCATCCCAGCTTCCCTGTCCTAAGATATTTAAAAAAAGATTTATTTTATCGTTTTTGACAGAGACAGAGAGAGAAACAGAGAGAAGGGGAATGGCCCAGAGCGATCTCCATAGTTGTACGTCATCAGTTTTTTGACATGGTTTTTACTCCACACAGGTGGGTGGGGGGCCGCACAGGGCAGAAACTGGGCTGGGGCCTCCTACATGGGAGGCACACCCTCTTGAGCCAGGGGACCCAACATGGGAACTCACCCCAGCAAGAACCAAACTGGGGGCCTCCCGCATGGGAAGCACACCCCAGTTCAGCATATGCATCTGCACTGGCTGGAGCCAGGATTCGATCCTCAGTCCCTGGGGCTGCAAAGCAAGCACTCAACCCACTGAGCCACCAGGGCTTCACATGGAGTTTCTTTTTGAAGTGATGAAAATGTTCCAAAAATAAATTGTGGTGATAGTTTCATGTATCTGTGAATATACTAAAACTGTTGACTTGACACTTTAAATGGGTGAATTATATCTCTATTGAGATACAATAGAGAGCTGTAAAAAAAAAAAAAAAGGATGGTTGAAGAAATTGGAGACAAGATCTCCCCAACAATACTCCCTATACTCCTTTCTTTTTCATACACAATGTCAAAAACAAAACAAAATATAGGTTTGGAGGTCTTCTTAAATTAATCTGATAGTGGATATATTCACATTTTAGCTGTTCAGGATAACCTCTGGCATTGTTATCAACTGAAATCAAATATAAAGTGATAATAGGATAGCCAAGTGGCCAGTTGTAGCTCAAATCTAAAGGTCCCATCAGGTTCTTTAGTTGGCCCCTAGCAATCCTGATTATCTATGTCCCAGGCCTATCCTAATCTGAATGCATACTCCATAAACCTAGAACATACCTGAACAGGTGTTGGGGACCAGATAAATAACTACTCATCCATCTCTTCTCTTTACCAATGCTGTATTCCCAGGGCATGTTGTGTGTCAGATCTGTCAAAGGGGAGAAACCAGTTTGACTTCATGCCCAGTGTTAGAAGTGACAAAACTGGAAGGCTAGAGCTGAACAATGCACTCTGGAGGAGAAGAGGGCTTCCTTGTCTAGTTTCAAAGCAAGAGACAAACCCACTCAGGGGTTCTAGGTTGTTTCATACCACCAGCCCACTTTCTTTTTCTGTCAGCAGAGAATCTGATAGGGTCTAGGAGAGTTTCCATGTGCTGTTCCCTCTTGACGTGCTCAAGGCAAGACTTCAAAAAAGCAGACCTACTCCAAGAGAACCAAACCCAGCCAGCTCTTAATAGGTTCACTTAGTCGGTGAAAAAGCATAAACCATTCAGGCAGTTTTCTAGCATCCTCTCCACCACCGTCAAGTCTTAGAAGTCCCCTCTGGTTTCAGGCTCTTTCCAAGCCCAGAGAGCGAGGGCAGTGCCAAGGTCCACCTCTCCTTGGGGACACACTTTGTTCTATTTCAGTCAACAACACACTTTCCACAGTACCCTCTGCCCTACCAAACTCCATCTCTGGGATTTAAAAAACATATTGGAGCAGAGTTCCTAGAGGACAGGGACATTAACCAGGAGGGAACATCTATGTGTTTCATCTTTCTCCTAAGTCCCAGCTGTCTGCGGTTCTCTGTTGTTTTCTTTGCTCTGGACAGCACTCATAAGTTGGAGGGACAAGTAGTGAACAGAAGGGATCATTCATTTAGAGTCATTCATTCAGTGAGGCCCAGGGAGACACTGAATTCATGCTAGTAATGAGCTATCCAACAGACTGAGAGCTCATGGCACCCTCATTTTAGACATTGATACTCATTATTCAAGACTTCTAACACAGACAGAATAAAGCCATCCAGGTGTGCTGCAGAAAGTTTTCCATGTGTGTATAAGTTGCTTCTGGTTCCCTACGGGTTGAACTGGAGCAGTGGGTTCTGATAGACAGGCACTATCAGAACTAGGGGCTTGTAGAGGGTGGAAAATAGATTTCCAAAAAAGTGGTGTACTCCTCTGAGAAGCTAAAACAATAAAAGTGCATCTAGAAGACACTAGAAGAAAGCATAGATTAGTTTTCCTTTTTAACTTTGGAGTGAAGGAAACTTTTTAAACTTACCATAAAGTCCAAAAAAGCAAAAGGCTCATAAATATAACATAAGCAATTAATAAAATGCTAACCTAAAATCAGCATAAGATAAAAAGCCAATTTCTTTAATATACAAATAGCACTTACATCCAAATTTTAAAAGTTAACATCTCAATAGAAAAAGGGGTGGAGAAGAAAAAACAATTCATTCAATTGTTCAGTAAATATTTACTGAATGCTTAATGTATGCAAGGCCTGGTTCTAGAGAGTGGTCTTTGAAAAAACAACAAAGAAAAACAAACAGCAAAGGTTAATAAACATACAAAAAGATTCTCAACTTCACTTATGATAAAATAAATATTGCTTTTTAAAAAAAATTGAAACACTATTTTTCACTTACCAGATTTGCAAAGATTAACATGTTAAGCACCATGTCAGTCACATTGAACTTTCCGTTTGGACCGCGTCAGTCACCAGTGACCGACAGTATACTTTTCGTGCAGGCCGTGGTATTGTATGTTAACTGATGATATAAAATTAAAAAAATTACATTCTATTAATAAATTTTAAATAATTTCAAGATGATATCATGAATACAAAAATAAAAATAAATTAAAAAATAGTAAAAAAAATTTAATGAGTTTTATTGAAACAGTAAACATAAAAATGGTTGTCCTTTGCATGCCATTCTTCAATATTCTCATTCTCTTCATCTGATGATGAAAAAATAACGACTCTACACCGTTTTTTAGGAAAAATAATTTCACTAGAATCACTTTCACACTCCTCTTCTGACATTCTCATGTTCATGGGTAAAGAAAAATCTTTTTCTGCACTGGAACAAGAATCGCAGACAACTGACTGAATATAAAGCATTTCTAAAATAATACATTGTACACATTGCGGTAAATAATAAATATTCACACAGTAAATATATTCTATATATAAACATTCAGCCTTATCGCAACCTAAACAGATCTTAACGTGTTAAGGTTAGCAGACGCAAGGTTGGGGGATATACTTGTAGGCACCACCATACATTTATGAAGAAGTCTAAATTGGCAACCTCTTTTAAGAGAACTTCTTACTTTAACACATCTGATTTATTCAAGCTTCTTTTTATTACAACTATTATTACTTTTTATAATTTAGAAAAGTATTATATTTAAAAATGAAATCATAAAATATACCTATTCTTTACTGAGAGCCTTTGAAGCTTCCTAGTTTCTACATGTGTGAAGTTTACAGTAAGACATTTTGTTTTTCTATAGAGGCGCATTTTTCTTGGCTTAAGTGATCAAAACTACAAGGGGTGGTCAAGAAATCCGAGGGCCGGAGGTTTCTCAGAGAGGTGGGAATACTAGTGCACAAAGTTTGATTGTCTGACTTATTATATGTGTTAGATTTCAGCCTACTTGCATCTGTGTTCTTTCAGATATCACCAAAAAACCACATCAAATGTGAAAAAAACAAAAACAAAAGCCCACGCTCTCATTTAGTTACAAAAAAAAGGAAAACACCTCAAACCAATTTGGAAAAGATGTTAGAGGTTTAAAAGGACTGTTGTCCTGGGAAATCCATGATTTACAAGGATTCTCATGCAAGGCACAGAGCTGATTGAAGACGACCTCTGTCCAGAACACCCTATTGAGGCCACTTTCTCAGACATTGTCCAAAAAAAGTTGAAAATTTGTTGTGGAAGACACCAGACTGAATAAAAAGCAGCTTGCAGAAGTGGTTGGAGTACCACCTACAACCATTTTGAATATTCTCTGTCAGCATCTAAGGATGTGAAAAGTCAGTGAAAGATGGGTATCAAGAACGCTCACACTGCTTCAAAAACAACAGAGCATCAAGTGTTCACGACAGTTTTTGGACCTCTGCAGAGACAACAAAGATGAAGTTTTAAACCAGATTGTCACTGGAGATGAAACTTCTGTTTGTCATTAAGAGCCTGAGTCAAAGCAGGAGTCCATGCAGTGGCATAAAAAGGGCACACCACCCCTTAAGAAGTTTAAGGTCTCATAATCAGCTGGAAAAATCACGGCTACTGTTTTCTGGATGCGGAAGGTATCCTGCTGATCGATTATAAGTACAGTGATACGTTGGAATTAGAACACCCCAAAACTCAAACAACTAGGAATCCAAATAAAAAATCAAGCAAATTTTGCCTCGGAATCTGAACGCTGCTTTGGAATCCAAATGCCAATACGTTGTTCACGTGGGACCTATCAACTGTACAAACTGTTGCTTTATCTGAACGCCCACTTGTCTTGGAACTCGAATGTTTTGGAACTCAAACAGGGTTCTGGGACGGATTAAGTTCGAATTCCAAGGCGTCACTGTATAAGGGTGTCACAATAGCTGGTGAGTACTATTCCAGTCTGCTGAAACAGTTAAAAGAATCTGTGAAGGAGAAAAGAAGATGAAATGGACCAAAGGGGTTCTGCTTTTGCACAACAATGTGCCGCTGCACAAGAGCAATGTTGCATTGGCTACTCTTCACAACTGTGGCTTCCAAACATTAAACCACCCTCCCTTCAGTCCAGATCTGGCTCTATCTGATTATTATTTGTTCCCAAATATGGAAAGAGAGTTTCAAGGGAAGAATTTTACAGATGAAATATGCAACTATAGCATTTTTTGAGGGCAAAAACAAATCATTTTTTTCAAGGCCATAAATAAATTCATTGAAAGATCAGAAAAATGTAATACTAGGATTAAGGGTGAATATATTGAAAAGGAAAAATAATCGTTATTCTGTTTGTTTGTTTCTTACCATTCTTCCCCTTCATTCCACACATTTCTTGTCCACCCTTGGTAACTCCAGACTTGTATTTTTATTATTCAGCTTTTTATTCAGCAAACATTTATTGCTAACTGCTTTAAGTCAAGCAATGTGCTAGCCACTTATTTAGTGTAATGAGGGAAATAGATTAAATAATAACGTATAATGTTTAAAATAATCACAGTATATCGTGGCAAGGCCAGAAAAAAAGGTATATACAAAGTATTTGAAGAGGCATCAGTAATTGCCAATACAATTCAGAGAAGAATTTTCAAAGGAGATGATATTTGAGCCAATTTATGAGAGGAGTCTTCCTTTGCTAATGGTTAGCCACCCAAGAAACAAATGGGAAATGAAAAGAATCACATCAACATCAACATCATTAGAGAGGCAAATTTAGATAGGCCCAATTGCCTCTTGAATTACAACTGTGAAATTAAGATGGGAACCATTGGGAGCTGGAAAGGAGGCTGCTGACATGGAAAATACCTGGGTCTAGAAATTGAAGGCTGAACCTGAACATCACATCAATATCTCCCTGATGAAACTTGAGACCTTTATGCACCCCAGATCACAGTGCTCACAGAAAACATGATTATAGGGACATTTCAGGCTGGCATTGCTGATCTGATCATTGCTGCTGAATATGGTGACTATCAAGCTACTTAGTATCTCAAGGAATGGGCAGACCAGTAAGCTTGAAATTCCAGTCTGTATTTTTCTTTTCTTGTACTGTCCTTTTTATACCAGGGTAATGTTGTTCTCACAAAATGATTTGAAAATGTCTTCTTTGTTCTATGAAAGAGTTTGCATGATTATTTTTAAGGCCTTACTTGTTAGAGATATATACTAGAATACTTATAGGGGAAATTACATGATGTCTAGAATTTATTTATTTATTTATTTATCTATTTATTAATTTATTTATTTATTAATAAGATTTATCTTATTGTTTTTGACAGAGAGAGACGGGGGAGGGTCAAGGGCAGTCTCATAGTTGTTGGTCATCAGTTTTTGACATGGTTTTGTTCCACACAGGTGGGCGGGGGTCACACAGGGTGGGAACTGGGCTGGGGGCCTCCCACATGGGAGGCATGCCCCCTCAAACTAGGGGCTGTACCGAGGGATGAAAACCCAACTGGGGGCCTCCCTCATGGGAAGCATACCTCTCAGTCCAGCATATGGGTCCATTCAGGCCAAGGCCAGGATTTGTTCCTTGATCACCAGGGCTACAAAGCAAGCGCTTAACCCGCTGAGCCATCCCAGCTTCCAGGATTTGTTTTAAAATTCTTTAGGGGGAAAAAAAAAGAAATAGGTGAAACAAGAATGATGGAATTATCATATTGATAGTTCTGCAGCTATGGTTATGGGTATCTGGGGTTCACAAAGTTATTTTCTGTACTTCAGAAATTTTTTGCAAGACACTTTTTTTTTAAAGGGAAAGTATTCTCTCTAGTATCTTGCAGCACACTCAAATGTACTCATGCATAATCTCAGAAACTCAGTCTTCACTCAACCCACAATGATGGAATCAATCCATTCTTCTCTAGAGAAAAGGACATAGGGGAAGCCAGGATGGCTCAGTGGGTTAAGCGCTCATTTTGCAGCACCGGGGACCAAGGATCGAATCCCGGCCCCAGCCCGTGCGGACCCATATGCTGAACTGGGGAGTTCCCCCAGTTCAGTTCTCTCTCTGTCTCTGTATTTTTCTCTCTCTCTCTGTCAAAAACAATATAAACAAATAAATAAATAAAAATGAGAAAAGGACATAGGATTGCTAACTTTATTAGTGACTGTAGAGACAAGCCAGGGCTTCAAACAGTATTGTTTCAGTAGAAAGTCCTTATAGCTAACCTTCTATACCTTGATGCAGGGCATATTATATTTTTACTATGGCAGCTTGTTCCCATTTCATAAGAAATGCTACTGGATCCAGGATTTATACAATTTTCTAATGTATTGGCTTCAACAGTTTCATGTTTTCTCTTCTGGCTGTGGGGTGGCTGACTGGAATCCATTTTGTTAATACCATCAATCAGTTGTTTTGCATCTGGTATGTAAGCAAGAAGAGCAAGCTAGAGCATTGAAGGTGTGCCCAAATAAACATGCAGAGTCCTTTGGAAAAGTCTGAAAGGCTTACAAGTTCAAGACGTTTAAGGTTTTCTCTTTCTAACCATAAGCTGACTGACTGATTACTAAGCTAACTGAGAATAAATGTCAGATGGACACGAGTTTTTTCCCTGTCTGGGCTACTGTGAATAATGCTGCAATAAACATGGGACTGCAGATATCTCTTCAAGATCCTGTTTTCATTTTCTTCAGCTATATACCCAGAAATAGGATTCTTGGATCACATGGTAGTTTTATTTCTAATTTTTTGAGGGGCTTCCATACTATTTTCCACAGTGGCTGCACTGATTTACATTTCCACCAATAATGGTTTCTTTTTCTATATCTTCCCCAACAGTTATTATCTCTTGTCTTTTTGATTATATACATTCTAAGGGGCATGGGGTAATATCTCACTATAGTTTTGATTTGTATTTTCCTGATGATTAGTGACATTGAGCATCTTTTCCTATACCTGTTAGCCATTTGTATGTCTTTAGAAAAATGTCTATTCAGTTTCTCTTCCCATTGTTTAATCACATTATTTGTTTGTTTTTTCTCTTGAGTTGTATTTTTGCATCCACTTTATGATATCCTTTCCTAAATTAAGATCACAAAGATTTTCTCTTGTGTTTTCTTCAAAAAGTTATACTTACGGTTTTAGAGATTTCAGTCTATGATCCATTTTGAGCTATTTTATCTGTGGCAAGGAAAGGGTCAAGACTAATAGTTTACATGTACTCATAGATATCCAACTATTCCCACAACCAGTTTTTGAAAAGATTATTCTTTTTTCCATTGAATCACCTTAGAACCTTGATTGACAATGAATTGACCAAATATATGTGACTCTATATCTGGACTATTTTTTCCATAGATATATTTGTCTATCTTAATACCAATACCACACAGTCCTGATTATTGCAGCTTTAGAATAACTCTTATAACTAGATAGTATGAGTGCTCTATGTTCAAAATTCTTTTGGCTATTCTAGATCCTTTGTTTTTTATATGAATTTTATTTTTATTGTTTTTGACAGAGACACACACACAGAGAGACAGAGAGAAACAGAGAGACAGAGAGAAGGGGGAGGGCCCAGAGCCGTCTCCATAGTTGTACATTAGTTTTCGATATTTCACTTCACAAGTGGGTGAGGGGCTGTGCAGGGCAGGAACCAGACTGGGGGCCTCCCATATAGGAGACGCACTTGCCCAGGCGAGAACCAAACTGATAGCACACCCAGTTCAGCACTTGGGTCCACACAAGCCAGGACTAAGACAAGACAAGCACTCAACCTGCTGAGCCATCCTGGCTTCCCAAGTTTTTATATAAATTTTAGAATCAGATTACCAATTTCTACCCAGAAAAACTCCTGGGATTTTCACTGGATTTGTATTGAATCCACAAACTTGGGAAGATTAACAGCATAACAATATTGACTCTTCCACACATAAACAAGGTAGATCTCTCCATTTATTTAAAACTTCTTTAATTTCTCTTCTCAAATGTAGTTTCAACATGCAAATCTTGCACATATTTTGTTAGATTTCAATTCCTAGTTATTTCATGATTTTTTTTCCTATTGTAAATGGTACTGTTAACATTTTAATTTCTAATTATTTGTTGCTATTGTATAAAACTATATTTGATTTTTTGTATATTAATCTTGTGTCCTATGGCAGGGGTCCCCAAACCCTAGGCCACAGACTGGTACTGGTACATGGCCTGTTAGGAATTATGCCCCACAGTAGAAGGTGAATGGTCGGTGAGCAAGGGAAGCTTTATCTGTATTTACAGCTGCTCCCCATTGCTCACTTGTATTACCACCTGAACTTCGCCTCCTGTCAGATCAGCCTTGGCATTAGATTCTTTTTTTTTTTTAATTGTTTTTGACAGGGAGAGAGAGACAGAGACAGAGAGAAGTCTCTGTCTCCATAGTTGCACATCATCGGTTTTTCCACATAGTTTCATTCCACAGGTGGGCGGGGCTGCACAGGGCAGGAACTGGGCTGGGATCTCGCCCAGGTGAGAACTGAACTGGGAGCACTCCCCTGTTCAGCATGTGGGTCCGCACGGCCTGGGGCCAGGATTCAATCCTTAGTCCCTGGGGCTGCAAAGTGAGCGCTTAGCCCACTGAGCCATCCCGGCTTCCCCTGGCATTAGATTTGTATAGGAGCACAAACCCTATTGTAAACTGCACACGCACATCCTTCCTCCTCTCCTTGGAAAACTTGTCTTCCACAGAAGCGGTCCCTGGTGCCAAAAAGGTTGGGAACCATTGTCTTACAACATTATATTATTTACTTATAGCTCTAGTAACATTTTTTGAATTTTCTACATAGATGATCATGTTATCTTTGAATAAAGACATATCACAGGGGGATAAGAAGCAACTACAGGGGGATCCCACTGGCCAAATTTGGAAAAATTTGAGCATCAAAATACTGATAGTAAGGGATTATTATTTATAATACAAGAACTCACAGCTGATATAAAGAGATACATAGATAAATGAATGAGTGGGTGAATGAATGGTAGAGAAGGGAAAATTTTTTTCAGTTACAGGTGAACTAATAAACGACAAAGGAATGATCAAATTGGAAAATTATAATTTGAAAACCATCATAATAATTGATTCAGACAAGTGTGATAGTGTATGATGCTAAAACTAGTGGGTGAGAGTTTGAAGAGTAAGAGGATATTTACAGTCTCAAAGTACCTCCCTACAAAAAAAAAAGATACTAATTATGAATGGTAAACTACCAACTTCTATGAAGCACAAAAGTTTTCTATTTTGATAAGGTCCTACTAATATTTTTGTTGTTGTTGTTGCTTATGATATCTAGGCAATTATTGCTTAATCCAAGGTCACAAATACCAACTAAATTGCAAAAGGAAATCAATGGAAGAAAAATAGCCTTTTCAACAAATGGTG
>PVKE010026696.1:0-22109 GCA_004027555.1 Craseonycteris thonglongyai
AAAATGTGAAAAGAAACATTCTGAAAACATAAGAGATTTCTGTTGCTATTAGTAATTTATATTAAGTTAATGGTATACTAATAAAACAATGGGTATTTTTACAATGCAATAGATGATGCAATGCATTTTCACACACAATATCTTTTTCACACTCGTGGAAAGTGTTAGAAACACTGCTACATCTCTCTTTTCAGAGTTAGCTGAAAAAGTTTTCTTTAAAGCTCTGGTGAGATTTTCACAGACCCAGATTAAAACACAGGTTAACATAAAACACTCATGCCCTTTATAACCTATGTTCTTCCAGGAATGAGAGCTGCGAGGGAAATGGGAAAAGGGCTAAGATGTTGATACTTACACTATCAGGATTCATTTTTAAAAATTTGACAATATCATTATTAATGAAAATAAGAAGAAAATACCCTAGCAGGGGAAAGAACTACAGAACAGAAAGTAATCTAAAAACGGACGGAAGCAGAACAAATGTTTAAATTCTAAGCTCTATTTTTTAATGTTTGTCGATGCTGAATAAACTCATCATGTTTGCCCCAAATAAGAATTGTATGCCACTAGTGTTATAGGTCATTAACATGGTGCTGGTATACTATTAGCCAACCTTTGTGTTAGAATGACAATACCAGAACTCAGCAAAAGGGCCTGAATTGAGTTACTAATTCTATTTATAAATCACACTTATTTTTTAATGAATATCTCAGAAATACAGATGCCCAGTAGACAGAAGATACAATATTGTTCCTGATGAGTTAAAAGCTCACCTATGAGCTAGTGTCATTATCATGATATTTGCAAAGCTTAATTATGAGAAAATGTCTTAAAATTAATAGAAGTAAATAGAGCAGAATAGTTTAATACAGTATACTTGCTATTATAACATCGCCATACCAAAAGTAATAATGATAATAACATTAAAAGCTTTAGAAAACAGTGTCTTAGATAATCTTAAAACCAAATAATTTTAAAATAATCTGGAATTTATATTTTAGCAAAAGTTTGAGGTTCCTAATTTCCTCAGTTGCTTGATCTGTGTAGATTAAAGCTTTAATACATTCTTATTGTGAGTGTTCTCCTTCTTCACAGCTTTGTCTTTCTCCTTATACTTCCTAATTTCTTTACAGATCATTTGAAACTCACTTCTATTATTAGTCTTATACCTACAGTTTTCTTTTACATAAAACCTTAAAATACCCTACTAATACTCAAAGCAAGCAAATACAACCAAGTTTTACTTCTCTTCACTCCTTATTATTAGTTCTCTTTTCTCATTTTAAGAAGAAAGAACTAAAATGACATTGCCATTAAAGAAAAACTCAGTGGTAGAAAAATTCTTAAGGAATTATGTATTCATATTTCTAAAGTTAAGCTATCTAGGATGTCTTGAAGATGACAATATAAAGTGGAAAATTTAGGAAAAAATTTTCTATTGATAAGAACAAAACAAGTGATGATCCGGGGTACCTTGATCTTACTTACAGAAGAAACATTCCTTCGACTAAAATGAGGTCTCATTTCAACAAAACTTGTCTTTGGTCTGAAGGCTAAGCCAGCCAGGACAATGAGGTTCTTGCAATTCCAGAAAAAATGTCTGACTGTTAATAAGAATGCATAGTGAGATAAAATGTAATGCCGGTATCTTAGCAAGGCAACATGCTCTGTCTTCTTCAAGAAGCTTTGTGGGTTTTTTTTTTTCTTTCTCATACTTGAAGTTAGAAGAAATTTCAAATGAAAAAGTGCTTTCTTAACTCATTTTCTAATAAAGGAAAGTTATATATTTCATGTGTAAATGGAAACTTTTATATATACATACAAGTCTATGTTCAACCTTGTATCTGAGGAAAATAAGACCAAACAGATAACTATACAGCAAGAATATATTAATTAGAATGACTATTAACTGTTTCTGTAGATAAATACCTTAGATAAGTATATTTATATATTTACAACTATTCTGGAATGTTTGAGAAAACTCAAACATAGATACATCATTTTTCAACAAATGAGAGTGGCATCGTTATTGAACAACATAAGTAACACAATTATTACCAACCTAAGCATTAACCTTTTGCACTGATGATACAAGAACTTAACCAAGTAGGAAATCAGTAACAAATGAATGGGCCCATTAATTGAATCATTGCATTTTTAAATAACAACTGGACATCTAATTGCAGAATAAAAGTTACGGAGAAAATTAGGCTCCTGGCCCAGTTCCTGCCCTGTGCTGCCCCGCACCCACCTGTGGAGTGAAACTATGGAAAACTAATGTTGTCAACTATGGAGACTGCTCTGGGCCCTCCCCTTTCTCTCTTTCTCTCTCTCTCTCTCTCTTTCTCTCTCTCTCGCTCTCTCTCTCTCTCTCTCTCTCTGTTTCTCTGTCAAAAAAACAATAAAAACAAATCATTAAAAAAACGTTATGGAGAAAATTATTGTAGTCATGTTTAAATGTACACTAAATCTTGTTGCCTATTTTATCATTGACATGATTTCTACTACATTATCTATTCTGTAATGATAATAAAGTCTTGATTTCGAATAACATTTTGAAAAGTTTTTAAAATTTTTAAATCTTTTACAAAATGAGAAAAGTAAACAGTTAATAAAGTTAATAAAAATAGTACATCCTACTTACTTTCAATAACGTAAAGTCAGAGCACTAAAGAATTAAGGGCATGTACCAGTATTTATTCATATTCTAATTGTGTTTTAAAATCATGCTGTCCCTTGATATAAATATATGGCATTATATGTTATTTATATCATTTATATTAAATATAATACTATCAAATATATTTATTTTTCCTGTTATAGTGAGTACAATGGCCAAGGTACTCTACAAAGTATTGATAGGAAGTATTATGCACGAATCTTTCAAGAAAATGTATTGTTGCTATTGTTGTTTTACCATCAATTTCACCTTTAGGCTTTTTATACAAGACCAGTTTTTCTGTTTTACCAGGTCTGACTGGCTATTACCTAAAAATTTGATTCCTATTTAGTTATTTCTCTGTTTCATCCATTAGGTTAGTCAGGAAGCCAGTTAAATAATTGAGTTTGTATAGAGATAGCCTAAATCAATAGGATGAAGAGAAAAAGAGAGAAACTACCGTACATTTTGGTATCACTGAATTCAGAACGGGGTAATAAATAATACATGTTTTCTAACTTGTCCTTGTAGTTATGCCAGGGGGAAAAGGGAAGCCACCAAATCATTTATGAGGAGAAAATACAGATCTAAAATTGTGAAGGCAGCTTATAGTAGAAAAACTTCTAATGGAAAATAAACATACATTTTGAAGGTCTAAGCTTACTTGTTCTGATGTGTTGCTAAATCTTATGAAACTTTCAGTCCACTTTCTATAATATAGAGAGTTCGTGGTACTTGGAGAGAGTAACATTTTATACAAATTAGAGAACACAGAATAACAACAATGGTAACTAAATATTATGGCAAGCACAATACTATTCAAAAGGAAGTGAGGTAAATATATTCATTGGCACACACATGAATTAGTGTAAAAAGTAACTTTAAAAACTGAAGTTTTAGAGATATGTTCATGTTTCTATATTTAATGTTTAAAAAGAACTTTTTTTTTGTTTTTTCAAGGAACA
Organism: Craseonycteris thonglongyai; assembly: GCA_004027555.1. Lineage (NCBI taxonomy): Eukaryota > Metazoa > Chordata > Mammalia > Chiroptera > Craseonycteridae > Craseonycteris > Craseonycteris thonglongyai. The sequence goes on from PVKE010026696.1 coordinate 3,625, forward strand.
AGCTCTAAATATTTTCTTCCAAAAAAGAACAATTGGAGAATGTCCCTAAAGCCTAAACTGTTAGATTTGTGATTCCTATACTGCACGTTCATTCCCATGCTTCTCATTAATGGGTTATTATACAGGTTAAATTTGCAGAGTAACAATCCATATGAAATTGTAAAGCAACTCCAAGGAAGAGGATAAAAACTATAACCACTCTTTTCTATTTGGTTGGTTAGATTTAGATTAATTTTGTCTTCCCTTTCCCCTCCCACACACACAAAAAAATAAAATAAAACCTTGTTATTTTCTCTATCTGTGTATCAAGGTATTATATTTGTCATTCTTAAATTTGGGGAGTTAGATTTCTTCAGGAAATATAAGAAAAAAGATTGAACTACCTTGAATCGATAAGACTATTTCTTGATATGTTTGGTCCAATATATATTTTGATTAACGAATTATAAAAGTATTTCACATTTTGCTTCACTTTTCTTCAACATTCTAGCTACTAAAAATACTGTTTCAAATTATAAGCATTGGTACATCATAATTACAAGCATTTCAAAGCAAATGCATTTTGACATCTATTTCTTCCACTATCAGATTCTGTTACAACAAAATATTTATTATATGGAAATTCATTCAATAGACTAGCGCGTGTTTGGAGTTGAAAAAGTGCACTTAAAAGTTTTTTTTGTTCCATAGTTTTTTTTTCCAAAAGGCAATAATCACAAAAATAGACATATCTGGAACTTTTAAAAAATGCAAGTTTCATTAAAAAAATTTATCTCCAATTTTAAGACTAAAGTGATGTATTTATAGATGTTAGTGCCAAAGCAGCCATTTTAAAGATATATAGATGCACGCAATCAACCAGGTGGGTTCCACTTACTGAATTAATTTAACTAATGATATTATGTTAGTAGAATCATGTTTAACTTTTAGTATTAATTCCACTTTCTTAAATGCATCTATCTAGAAAGAAGACAACTGTTTCCTTTGTACAAGAATTGTTTTGACAGACCATCATAGAAGATAGAGAAATCTATCTATATGTCAGTTGGTACATTGCACAACAGAGAATCCCTGTAACTAGGAAAGAATTAAACAAATGGGAGTGCACATTTTACAGAAGATGTAAAAATTAACAGTAGAATCATGAAAAAATATGAATCATAGTAACATATCAAATGGAGATATAGAGATCCCTCACCATCGTTACCCTTGTGGAAGACCAAATCGTGTTCAGTTCAGGTGCCTTTAAATGGAGCCTATCTTTATGGTATACTCTAGGCTATGGAAAAAAAAAAAAATTGACAGGGCAAGTAGCAAGAAACTACTGTCCTGAATCTAAGACACTTGCGAACTGAAAAGATCTGCATGTCTTCATCATGAATGAAAAAATTATCATTTAAAAAGTTATCTCATTCTTAAAGTATATTAACTGTATCACTCACCCTCTACCCTTTCTGAGATTTCTTTTACATTCATTTTTCAAAGAAACAACTCTATCTTAATTATAGCACAATTAACATTTGAGTTTTCTGTAATTTCTCATGTATCTCTCCATTCTTAGAGCTTTAATTATGTCCAGCCTCACACTGATGAAAGTTTTTTTAAATGTTTCTATACTGCAACCATTTTCATTAAACATTTATTATGAAATCAGAAAAAATATTTTAAGAAATCATTATTTTGTCTAAATATAATTTAATTTATTCTTTAAGAATAGTAATTTGGATTCATTCTCTTCCTAAAATTATTTGGCTCTCTCCCCACTCTTCTTTCCTACTTTTATTCTATTTTCTGCAATTCATATGCGTTTTTCTTGTTTTAACACAGAAATTTTTATTTATTTTTCCATTGTCTCATTTCCTTTTTACCATTTTCAATTTGAGCTAAAGAGAGAGAGAATCTCAATGATTACAGAACTTCTTTATTTGTGGATATAAAGAGACAGATTGCAATTCATTCTTCTGAGGGGAAAAAAACATTAAAATTTTGACATACACGATTGCCGTACCATTTTTAGATGATTTTGCAGACATATACATTTAAATAATTTTAACAGCATTAATATTAATTATTTGGTAATATGTGTTCACAAATTGTCAGTCTCAAGAATATAAAAGATATTAGCTTTAGGTTTCTCAACACCCTCCCTCACTCTATATTTTCCAGAAAATTTGACAATTTAAAATACACTTCTTTTAAAGTCTTAAATTTTATCAAACAATACTCTGGTAGGATATGACATTATTATATGACACATTGGTTGATCCTAAGTGAATACGATCGATCCTCCCCATTTCGCTATTAAAAGTTACAAAGATGTTTCCTTTTACAGATGGGATGAAATCTATTAAGAACTGACATATTCACTAGCTTAACTCTGTATGAAGATCAACATAAACCAAAAAAATAAACAACATAGAAATAAAGGACAAGCAGGTGTGTATGGATTGAACAAGTATTTTTTTGTTTGAAAACCACATTTGAGTTCATAATCAATTACACAGGGAAAAGCAACACAGGTAGCGAGCAATACAACCATTGCTATCTAGTCCAGATAGCTTAAGAAGCTACCCATTTCCCAATATGTACTTTGAGAACCTGAAAATGATTTCTCACTTTCTGGCATGAAGCTAGCTAGCTCTGGCACTATAAAGCACACCTGTGTAATTCACAGGCCTATTTTATTCTTCAAGGACAATTGACATAAGCCTGTGCAAAAGCTACATCTCATTAACCTCTTTCTTGAGTTTATATTCCCATATCTTCTTTTTCAGCATTTTAGTGAGGAAGTTTGTCATAATGCAGCACCATTTTCTTTTTTTAACTTTCAACAAGATTTCTCTTTTATTTCCTCTTATCCAAATGAGACCCACCTTTTTCGCTTGTGATAACATGCTAAAATGATTATAGCTTTTTTCTTTAAACACTTTTCAAACTTGTGTAAGATATACTGAAGAGTGGTACAGTGTTGATCTACAACTGTTTTTGTTTTTTTCTATCAGATACAGCACTTCTTATGTTGACATGGTGATACTACATGACACTCTTTCAGTTTTAGGAAAACGTAACAGTTCTTTCCCATGTTCAGGGTTTTTATGTTAGACATTCCTCCTCCTTATGAAAGTAAATTGATGCCAAATTGCAATACTTTTAGTTATTTAGATTTCTATCTCAGAAGTAGGTGGGGAACGACATTTAACTTTTTATTATACTTAAATTGTTCTTCAGGTATTTATTCCAAACATTGTAGCAACAGTTCTAACCCTCCTAAACACATACAAAAGCACTGAGGACTTAGCTATAGATGAAGTCAAATTTCTGGAGATTAGGGACTCAATCAGAAAGAACCCATTAGCCATAGTCAGCCATTGCCATTATATTTTGCCAGCACACAAGGCTGAAAAGCTTCATTCTGTTCACCTGCTCTGGCCCAACTTCAAACATTCTTCCTAAGAAAGGTTGAGAGCTGACTGTTCCAGATCAAAGACATCATCATTTCAAGTTAAAGCAATGTGCTTCCATTTTATCAATATAGTTCTCAACTATTACACACTAACTTCAAGATAGGTTTCAAAGTTGTAAGGTCAGGTGGCAATATGTTTAAAAGATAACTCAGTAAACATTAGTTTCACTACTAGTAAAGGAAATGACATGTGTATGTATATTAAAAAAGATTATAATCTGATTGACAACTGCAGGTTGGATAAAACACTACAATTCATTCCCATTTTTTTTTTCTAAAATGAAGCAATAATATATAGTCAATTAATAATCTGTTCCATATAAAATCATTGAATCTCCCAGTGCAATATTGTGCCTGTTTGCTAGGCACTGGAATCCAGATATCGTTCCTATCTTTTTTTCTAATTAAGTCCCTTAAACCCACCTGAAATATATCAGTCAACGTGAACTTGATTTAAAAAAGAAGAAAACAGAAAAACTAGATCTGTTACATCTGACATTACTTTAAGTAGTTAACCATTCTAACGCCAGCCCCCCGAATATTAATGTACTATTTTTTTCACCTTTGCTCACTCGTGCAACTGTTCTCAAGATTATCAAACTACTACAGGGGTGTCTGGGTTTCCAAATCAAAAGTTTACGGAATTCAGGTGTATTATAATTCCCACTTCCTCTCTCCCCCATACCCATTGCCCTTTAAACTTCTACTATTCTCAGCTACTGAGAAATAACAAGGGCAAAACGCCAGTGACAGGCTAGCATCTCCAGGTATCATGAGCTGTGTCACAGACCTTCGGCATTACAAAAAAAAAAAAAAAAAAAGTCAAGTCCAAGCAGGTGCCTGCATATCCCAAAGCGCCTTGAAAGCCTTGCCTCTCTGCTGCTGACAAAATTTCGCCCGAGTCTTCCCCAGCGAGGGGCTTACAGAAACGAAAGGGGCTTGAGTTGGGGCTTTCGCCTTTGCACGCATCCTGGGTACAGCAGGCAAGGAAGTTGAACCCCGGAGCTAAGTTAACGCACATGCTTAACGCAGAAAACCCGGAGCCCGCAAAAGCTGGAAGCCCTGATAGTCAGCGCGGAGGGAAGTCTTGAGAAAGCGAATTCTTATTACAACATCTGCAGCGCTCGGGATGCGCGGGCAGAGGCGCGCGGTCAAGTCCAAACGTTCCCGGGGGGTGGGGGATCAGGGCCAGTGCAGGGGCCAAAAGAAAAGGCTGTGGGGGAGCCAAGGGCTCTGCCACCTGGGTCAGAACCCCCCCACCGCACCTCTCACGCTTCCGGAGACCACAGCGCACCGTGGCCAACAGGACCCGGGGAGCGGGGCCGCGAGGACTTAAGTTTCACACTCACTTATCTGCGAGCATCGCCCAGCACGACCACCGAGGAGGAAATGGGGAATGTGGTGTCCTTACCCTGGTCGGCTCCCACCGTCAGCGCCTTGGCGATGGGCAGTAATCCCGAGAGAGTGAGTAAGGCGAGGAGAAACTCGGACATCGCGGCCGCCCGGCGAGGAAGCCTGCGCTGGAGACTGCACGGCGACACTCGCGCCCCGGCGGCGGCGGCGGCTCCGAGCCCGGACCCGAGCGGCGTCATTTACAAATGTCCCTGGAAATTCTTCAGCTCAATGAGCCCAGCCAGTGCGCCTTCTCCTGCGTGGAGCAGGCTGTGGAAGGTGTACGGAGGCGCGCGTGTAGGAGGGAGAGAGCGCGCGAGTGCGTGTGAGCGCGAGCGAGCTGCCCGTGTGTCTTGACTTTTCAATTCTGGGTACGTCTGATCTTACATCACGCAAGAGGGGCCGTGAGAGATGCCAGCGGATGGGAATTCACTGATTAATCACCGAATCCACCGCACACCCCTGCGTCGTCCCCATAAATCACATCTAGTACTTACTAAGGGGCATTTAACACAACAGGAAAACACCACCGCGAACTGAGAGCCCCACAAATCACAATTATGTCGGTCTCCTTGAAGGGAAAGTAACTCCAAGCTGGTTCTGTAGGGATGTGGGTCTTCAGAGAAGGGGGGGACTTGTGCACCGGGTTGAGTCAGCCAGGCGCCCAGGAAGCTCCGCTTTTAACAGCCAGCTGGAAATTAACAGCGATAGCTCTGGGATGCTTCTCCAGGCCAAACCGATCTGATGCCCTCGCTCCCTGAAGCTTCCTTCTCTGGAAGGAAGCACAAGCCTAGTAGCTGAGCTTCTCTTAAGGAAATGGTTTCATCCACTTATCACACAAACGCAATGCTTTCTGAACTGCACTTTTAACTTTGATGCTGAGTAGCACCTGGGGGGAAAGATGTAAAATTTAGTGAGCCAGCAAAAAAAAAAAAAAGTCATAATTCATTGCATAAGAAGGAAAGGCAAATGGAAAGACGTCCCTAAACAGGGAACCACAGAGAAACTGTCAGTTTGTTTTGCAATGGATTTCTCTATTTGAAAGGGTACCTTGAACCATTTTCAATATGTTTTGAGTATTTGGGGGGTTTTGTTTGTTTGTTTTTCGTTGTCGTTTTTTTACATAGTGCAGTGGTGGTTTAAAAACTTTCCCAGACCATCTGGCATCAAAATGAATCAGAGAAATTAAAAAAAATTATTTGTATGACCACTTGAGCTTTTAAATGTGACACCCAAGTACCTGAAATTTGAGTTAGCCATTCAAAAATAGCTAAGAACTTAACATTGGAAATCTTAAGACTTAAAGGCTTACATTTTTCCTTGTAACATCAATAATTCTTGCCTAAGTACAAAGGCTGAAAAATAATTTGTATTTAATCTTTTAAAAGCAAAAATGGGTGTAAGGGAAAATTGTAAGACAAGGAAAAAACTAAGCAATAGGAAGATTGAAAAGTGACAAAAAGATAATTTAAAAACTTTATTCAGTTTTACAGTTTGAGGCTTGTAAACACTCTGAACTATCTGTTTATGAGTAAAATTATCCAGAAACATCTTGGGATGTTTCGTGAAGCCATAAACATTAGACTGAATCAAAGAACACAGAGGTGACTTTGAGGGGCATTACCAACATTCTGTAAAATTCACCTTTTCGTGCTTACTCTGTGATTATAAAATGTTTTTTGTTAATTTTTCATATTTTAAAGTTTACTTTTTGGTCTAAATCAAATCAAATGGTATCTAAAAGATGACTCATTACACATTTAAAACTGTAAACTTTTTTCTTCTATCTCTTTTACATGTATTATTTTAACTATTCATTGTTTATTGTGTCACTAAAAAGCACCACATAGGAAACAGGGATTTTTCCTATTTTTCTTCATACTAACAATTTACAAATTTGGAACGAGTGGCATAGTTTCAAAGAGTATAAGGGAGAGAAGAGAAAGGGTAAGTTTTGAATGATGCTCAAAGTAATACGATATTTATTCCTCAATGGTCCATAGACCTCATGCGTTCTTTCTATGAAATATTTATCCTTCTATCTGGGCAAAGTAAGTAGGTGTCTCTCTTACATGATCCCATTCAGTCAACTAGGAGCTCAGCTATCAGGGAAACCATATCCACTTGAGTATTGGCAATGAAGAATAGTCACAAACCATGCTAGGGACATCTAGATTCTTTCTTCAATACTATTACCACCAAATACCCTGTCATCTCAAAATTTGCAAGGTAGAGGAATGCAGCCAAGAACAGTACAACCAACCAGACTCTTAACTATGAACTAAAATGCCATAATTGAAAATCAGCAACTCATTCACTTCTGCAGTGTATGTAGCAGCCCTAGATTCCACTGTGGGCTCTTAAAAGGAAAAAGCTATGGAAGATAATCAGAGAAGTTACTACCCAGCAGATTTTGTAGTCTCACATATATTCTAAATATGTAGCGTCTTCTAATAGTAAAACTATGAAGGGAATTAGGTACGGTAAAAACCAAATGATCTAAAATAGATGTTTTGTCTGGTTGACTTTATAACCGCCCTGAATGAAAGACAATCAAGGATGCATTGTCCATACATTGTAATCAGAATAACAAATCAAAATACAGAATTCCTTTTTAGTAATTACCAACTAAATTGCCCATGTGAATGATACATGACTTAAAAATGGTGGTACATAATAGTGTCAGCAGGTGTGGAAGCTTAATTGCTAAAGTATACATTAGCATGCAAATGAATGGTGAGCATTTATATTTCATACCAACTGTGAATGCTTCTCAAACGTACCTACAAATTGAAATTTGGAACTTATCTTAATAATATGAATAGATATTATTAACAAAGACCTAAAGGATATAAAAACTCTCCACAGCAATTTTGTGGAAAAGTGAAAGCTTATGTATGTATTAATGGCCAAGTGAATACAATGTATGCATTTAAATGCATGTAAAACAGGTTTTTAAGTGAAAAATTGTAAGGACATGGATTCATATCATAATAACACATACGGTAATAAACATTAAATATTAAATTTAATAAATACGTGTTTGTTCCAAAACTGAAATAAAGCCCATGTTAAAATGAAATTGGAAAAGTTTTCCCATATTAAGTCACTTCTATATGGTGGTTCTGCTTCTAAAAACCCTTTGATAATGACCAGTTTATCAAAAAAGATTTTTCTTTTATGAGCATCAAGGAGGGAGATAAAGGTATAGGCCAGATTTGAGTTTTAAAATTAAATAATGTATTCTTAGGTTTTGAAAGACCATCAATTATAAGGGGTTATAAATAAAAGAGAAAACTAAATTATCACCTTCTATGAAATACTTTTATTTTCCATTATGTATGCTTTAATAAAAAAAATTAATAAAGTGATTTAATAGTGGAGAAAGAATAGAGCTACCATTCAAATTCTGTGTTCCTATTGCCCATTATAATTTCTTCTTTCTAATCAGTGTTATTAACACTGACAAGTTAAATAAATTAATTTATCAAACTATAGAATGTTATGAAATTTCTCATTGAGATAAATTAAGCAAAGTAAAACCAATCATTCTTACTTTCTGGTCTGAAACAACATGTGAATATTAATTATTAGCCAGTGGTAGTCTTATACTTCCCAATTAGAGCAACACTTCTTGTACATGTAATCAAACATCAGATGTCATTTCTCTTAACTTAATTATTTTCTTTGTGCATTTTTTTCTTACCATAGATAGTAACAATTCATACACAACACACGTGTTATGTTAGGAGGTGGGTGTGTGTTCAAACAAACCAAGACTGATAGTCTGTCTCATGGAAGTGACCTGTGTGAAGAAGAGTTGGCCTGAAAATCAGGTTGCTAGGAATTTCTGCAGCTTTCATCCCAAGAGCTGCTGGAGTTCCTACCCTGCCTTTCCTCACAGAGAAGTTGCCAGGCAGCAGTAGACACAGGATGAGAAAGAAGGAATCGGGGGCCAAGATTGAAAATTGCTAAAGAAACATTATCAGTGCTTTAAAATTGAAACAGGAGTTACTCCAGACAAAGCTTCTAAGGGGGGAAAAAAAAAAAAAAAGTCCTTTAGATTTATTTTATTTATCAATCTGCTATATTTCAATGCACATTTTTAACTTTTTTCAAAAGTGTGCTGTAACCGGTAGCATGCTGTTTTGATTAGCATATGGGGATTTAGTTGAGATAAATATGATTTAGGTGCAACTTTAATTCCCACCATTTGTAAACTATTAGGAGGTATGTATATCTGAAAAGAAAATGAAGAGTGATGGAATTATCTAATTAAACCTGAAAAGTAAAATTATTTTCAAGCAAAATAAGTTATGTCTTTTTTTTATAATTCTCAGCTTATCTTTACTGTCATTATCTTATAAATGCTTTAAGATATCCATATTATGGTTAAAAGCACAATTGATAGTCAAGTATAACTTTCAAAGGATAAATTAGTAGAAACTCTTAATACTGACTTGAATGTTTTATATTTTCTCTGAATTTATTTTTTATAAACTTTTAACAATAAAAGGAAAGGAAGGAAGGCTTTTTATTGATTGAGACAATTGTATCAGGCAACAATTACTTTTATAACAATAATATAGATGCAAGAGAGAAATCCTATTTTGTTTTCTGCATATGTCTACAGAAGGCATATCCAGTAATAACACAATGCATGTGTGTGAGAGTGTAATATGTATGTGTGTGAGAGTGTAACATGTATGTGTGTGAGAGTATAATACAGAAATGCCAAAAACTTGTTCAATTCTTGTCTACTTATATGGAAATAGCCCTTGAGTATCAAGTCAGTGGCTGATTTAATGCTTGTTGATGTTGGTACTTTTGACCTTGACATACTTGTGGTCAAAATAATCTTCACGTCCCCATCTCCAGCTGCTAGAATAAAGTTAGTGTTCCATGTTGGGGGTTGTCAGTGATCCATGGCCAGGAGTACTTTGTCTGAATATGCCCTTGAGTTCTTTTTCTAGCTCCCCAGTATTGAGCTCTCTTCTGTGGTCATCATCTTACAGTTCCTTAATTTCAATTAGGAAATCTTAGATTTTTGGAGCTGGAAGGAAGATGCAGATCATATGTTCCAACTTACCATATTTTACACATGTAAAAAAGCTCAGACAGGAAAGGTGACTACTCTGAGATTTTACATATTATTGTCAGAGATGTTTCTTGAATAAAGTTTTCTGACTCTTTACTATATTGTATAGTGATATTCACTAATATTCCTTTAGCTTTTTCCTAGCTCTGAGGTATAGTATCCCAAGGGGGGTGGGAGGGTGGGGGGTTGAATTTGTTTATATATATAATAGCTATATATTATGCAAAAGTCCCTCAATATCATGCAAATAACTATGAAGAAAATAGACATGGTCCTTGTACTAGCAGAGCTTACAATCTAAATCAAATGTGATTTCTGTGCTAATGGGCTTCCTTTCCAGGACCTTGTGGGAACCATACTTTTCATATGCCAAAGGTATGACATATAAAAGCCACCAATGGGACCACAAAATGAAATCAGGGCTGCATCTTCCTTGGAAAATATCTTTACAGATAAAACGTTCTAGAATAACCAGAGACTTTGTTAGTATTAGACTGAATAGAAATCACAAAATACATATTTAAATATCTTGAGGACTGGTACTGGCATCTAGTCAATCAGTATATCATACCTCTTTTGATTTAGAACTTGGTAGCAGATTCAGAAATTTTCAGAATTCAGAACATTCAGGAATGTTGTCAGTAATAACAGATTACTCAGAGCTAGTGAATTCTATTGCATTGTGGATTCACATAGACTCAGAGGACAAAAAGAGAATTTGAGAAAATCAGATTCAGCTTGTGTTTATTTATATTAACTATTGACGTTAAGGTCCTTCAAGTGTTTTAGCCACTTTACACTTAATAATTTTCTACTTAAAATTCAAATGAGATTTTTCTTTATGTTTACTTTTTATGTACTCTTTAGCATTTCACAATCTCTATTCCCACCAAGTGTAATCTTTTTGAATAGGCTTCCCCCTGCTATAGGCACTAAGAGACAATTTGTCATACTGCTGATTAATGGCTTTTCATGTTTTCCCTTGGATTTGTTTAATTTTTCCTATATCTGCTCTTCACAAGTCCTTCTGCAATGGAGCTCATCCCTGTATATAAGTAAATGGAATAATACAATGACAAAGATAGACGTAGGTAGAAGCAATTGACAAAGAACTGAGAAAACAGGATAACAGTATTATATTAATTGTATTTTATATATATTTTAATAAAACCAGCTGCTGTTAAAATGTAAAAAGTACTTTAGTTTTGTTGATTTTTCACTTTAGGAGAGAAATTGTTTTGCTTTGGGTGGTAGGGTTTTATAAGAAGAGTAAGTATTTGTTTTTCGGTGGGTTTTATTTTTTTTCTATTATTCTATCAGAAATACTTCATAAAGTAAATTTTTAAAAAAGTAAAGAAAAGAAAAGCATAAAAAAGAAATAAGAGAAAAGGAAACATTTCTTTTTGTCTGATTTTCACAGGGAACGGCTCTTCAGAAGTTAGTTGTCAACAGCCCCATTTGGGTATAGAACCTGTCACAGTGAATGCCGAATGCGTATGTGCTAAGTGAAATACACTCAATATTGAGTTCTTACATTTTCTAAATTTTTATTTTTTTTACTTAGTGTTTTTTTATTTTATTATAAAATCTGAGCCGAAAAATAGTAAGTCTAATTTTGATTGCTACAGTGTTTTGTTTGCATCAGATGATTTTTGTGTGTGTGCTGTTTTTTACTTCCTGTTTTAATCCAAGCATTAAGTTTCATGCATTCCCTCATTGTTCTCTTATCAAATAACTGAGAAACACTACACGATGAACCCCAATTCTTTGTGCCACTCTAACACTAATGCTTGTTGATGCCTTCCTGGCAGAGAGGCAGTGGTAAATCAAGTGTTTGACCAGCTGCCCCCCTACAGCATGGAATCTACTGGTCTCTCTCTGATTCAGCTGCTGATGTCCAGGCTGTGGCCCACCCTGCTACCTACCAGCTGGAGTTTCAGGGGTATCAAGCTTTGGGGTCCTGACACTATAAATGCTAGAGCTCCCCCATTTAACGAACACCCACACAGATTTCTATTCCAGGAGCACTGCAGTTAAAAATGAAAAGTTCTTGTTTTAGTTCCTACTTTTATTAGCTTAAAAAATAAAAATAAAAAAGTTTGCTTTAAAGAAAATATATAGAACTAATTTTTCAAAGCATTATTTTTTCTAAGCAGAAATTTTATTTCTCTCATAGAAAATGGCTCTTGCTCTCTAAGTGTTTTTTATTATGAAAATTACACTTTTTAATCACAATAAAAACTCAAATGCACAATGGAGCTTTCTAGTCTGGAACAGAATGTCCTAATTTTGTGTCAAGCCTCTCATTGTGAGAAGAAAAATTGTGACATTTGGACCTCTATATATTTATCAAGATTTGAAAAGGTGTGTGATTTTATGCATAAATACAAGCAAAGTTAAATTATAGTTGAAAGATCATTAAATGATATTATGGCTTTCCATTACTATATTCTGCATTGTAAATAGACTTTACCAAGGGTATTATTCATGTGCTTCTGCAAACCCAAGTACATACCAACAAAAAGAGTGTTAGGAAAAAGTTCACAATTCAGAAGTACAAAATACAAATGGCAGAGGAGAATGAATAGCTATTCTTGGACATAAAATGACCAATAATATTTTTAGTTATTCAGTGTTTCTTTGTGATTAAATGCATATGTTTATAAGAGAAGTGTCAATTTTATACCTTTAGGTGGATGCCAATACTAATTTATTTCAATTTAACTTCTTGTTTTCTTGCCAAAAGAAAGTTAATAAAAAATACGAGAAACAGTTTTTATATTTTTTACTGGGCTTTTTCTGAAAGCTATATTACAATTATTTGAAAAATAAAAGAATGTATATATAACTACAAATTGATCTAACTTCAGAAAATGTATACAGGATTAGTCAAAGGATTGTTAATATTAATTTTACTTTTTATCCAAAACTTAGAAAATGAATCAATTTGGGAATTTCCACAAAGGTACATCTAACCACTATGAAAACAGCTCAGAAAAAGTAATATACCGTACTCTGTTGTTCACATATAATAATATATATTAAAGGACAAATAATTATCAGGCCTAAATTTGACTGAACTGTTCTAATTTAGACCAGCCATATGCCAAATTGTAGGTTGCAAGTGAAAGCAAATTAAAGCTTCAAGGATGTTATAGAGGAAACTGATAGGCTAGCTGCTTTGTAGCTCTGAAACTGGTTCCCTCTGCCCTCTAGGTCTCCATATACTTTAGATTTATGGTACTAACGGTTGTCACATAAAAATTAGAACACATGGCCTCATAAATAAAATTATTTGGCATTAGGGAAGAACATTTCTACTCAATACTATTCCAGAAAATTCTATCTCTTTGGACATAATAATTGTATGAAATTCAAGAAAACTTAGCTACAAAGTGTCTTCTGTTATTTAAAGTTTTATGCTTTCAAGGTACATCAGGAGCCTGAGATTCTTCTCACCATCATTGTTAGGGATTAATAGAACCCAATTTTATGAAAGAAAATATTTAGGTAGCTTTAATCATGTGGGAAATAGGATTGATATATTGCTTTATAATGCAGAGTGTCTGACTCAACCATACTTGCATACAGGTATCTCAAGTTATGGACTTAACCAGTAGTACTAGAAGTGATTTTATTAATTGCAACTGTGGCAGTGATGAACAAGCTAAGAAAAGTGCTTAGCTTTCATACCAGCCTGTTTTAAAACTGAAAGCACGCATTAAACTTGTTTGTGTGAAAACAATAGAAGTAAAACACTTGCTCTTAGTGATAGTCACAATGAAGCACTTCATTGGAAATTCAGTGGGGGAGATTAGTATTTAATGTGCTTAATGGGATTCATAGCACTCTCCTGGGAGCATCTAGAGGTTAATTCTTAAACTGCCATGATATTGACCATATTAAGATAAGAAGCAGTTCCTTTTTATCTACAGTTTCAAAGCCTAAATGAAATATGTTTCCCCTGATCACTTTAAAGAAGACACTTTTTGACTTTAGTTAGGTGCCATCACAGGTTTCCACTTATATTTTGATTAAAGTTTTAGCTACCAAAACACTGTGCAGTTGAACTACCACCTGACTCGCAGGTGCTGAAGTGGATTTTAGTTTTGCCCTAATTCCTCTCCCCCCACCCCACCCCAACCCTAAAAGAAAGAATCATCATCATTTGTTACAACTTTTCTGTGCAGGTGGTTGAGTAACTCCTCCTTAGGAATATTATTTAAATAGTTTTCACATTATTCTGCTTTAAAACTCAGAGAGAATGAGGCACATGACTGCTTGCTACTGTTGTACACAACTAAATATCTCCAGAAGAGGGTAATAATTGTCCCTTATACAGTAGTATAATGTAGTAGAAAACTTGTTTGAAATTTAAAAATGCAGACTAACTCAGCTGTCTCCACGCTCATGCCTTCATGCTTTTACTATACTAAGGCTCAGAATACCAATTAATCGCACTTCTAACATTTCTCCTTTATTGAGGAATAGTAGAAGCATGACAGAGTATTTTCATTTATTTTACTCGGTTTTGTTCTTATATAAAAGGTAATATGAAAATATGCCTAAGGGTTTTACCTCTGTCCACCTAAACAAATCTGACTGGAAAAAGCAGATACTGCAGTTCGTAGTACTTTAGTGCCCCCTATAGAACACTTTTTATATTTTTGTTCATGTAACTAGGTAAACGTAAAAATTGTTACCTAGAATTTTATTTTAAATAAAAATAAAATGATAGAAATAAGCACCTTCAAAATTAGCAGTCCATGATATATTTTTCTTTCCCCAATATGTTTCTATCTAAAAAGCCAAAGCAAATTCTCGTTTTCCTCACTTAGTTGTTTCTCTGCTTTCACCTGAAATTACAAAACCCTCCTTGAAAGTTATGATCTCCCTGCTTTTCTATAGTACATCTGTATTTATAATGTCAACTACTGTACTTCAAAATATGCACTTAACTATTTTGTCTCTTTATTATTTTGCTTCAAATATAAAAAGAATGCTCAACTAGCTATATATATATTTTTAAATAAAAATACAACATTTTTGTGTGAGAAAAGGTCCAAATGTTGATCTGGGTGGGAAAAAATTTTTTGAACTCTTTAAATTCTAACTTAACATTTATGAATAATATTGTCTTAGAAAAAAAAGCAGATACATATTCTTGCCATTGTGATATCAGGGGTGTGGTGCCTGGGATTTCTTGGATTTTATACACCTTTTCTTATTTGTACTGCAGCTTTGGGGATGAAAGGTGTGGACAGGAAGATGAGACATAAGTTCTAAACACAGCAAAATGTCACATTCACTCTCTTTAAGTTAAAATATATATGCAATACATACCAACAGTGAGACTTTTATATTCACAGTGGCCCAGTGAAGTGATAGGATTGTAATTAGATTTAAAAATAAAGACTACTGAGTTTATATTCTATGTAATATACTTTAACATTATTAATGTCCTTGGTCAAGGAAACACACACACATGAATTTTTAGCTACAATCATTTTGCTTTGATTTAGCTTGTTGCTGAATGAGAAGCAGATCTAGGCAGCGGTTAAGGAAGCAATGATATAAATAGGCAATGAAATGGAATCCTTAAGTTTCTTTCTTGCCCTTCACACTTCTGCATTCATCTATTTATTGTGCGCTTGTTACTGGAAAGACACAGTGCTCTGTGCTGGGATTACTCCAGTGGAAACTCCTGGTCTCTGCTTTTCCGAGCTATATGTCTAATGAGAAAATGGGTCTGAATAGCCTATTAAAAAGTAGTCTGCTACATGTTATAAATAAAGATACACATAATGCAAAGTGGAGGTCTTAATTAATATATTATATTTCAGTCCCTATAAAGTAAAAAAGAATTTACCAAGGAGGAGTAACTTCAGAAGATTCTTGAATATTTTCTAGCAGAACGAATAGCATATAGTAAGGCACATATTTCTAGATAATAAAGTGAAACACTATTTTGCAGAATCTACAATGATCAGAAGTTTTCAGATAATGTAGAGTTTTATAAGGCATATTAAAGAATTTTCACTGTAGTCTAAAGGCAATAAAAAATTGTTTTTTAATATATCAAGAACTCTGCAGAAAAATATTAATCTACTAAATTTGCAAGGGCTGTTGGGGAAAAAAATCTAACCATCATAACTATAACAAGAACAGTTACACGGCTGGATACTTTCCTTACAGCCCTTTTATAATTGTGTTACCTAAAAGCCTATTACATTTACATCTCTACATAAATCTTCTGAGTTTACATCTCTCATTTCTCCATTCTCTGCAGCCAATGCAGGAAAAATTCCATATTCTTATCTCAGATTGTGGAAGTAATTATTTATCTATTATAAAATAATTTAAAGAATCCTAGACTAGTTAATTTGGTGATCCAGTAGCAAGTTTCCTGGGCTGCTTATCCCAACTTATACATTTATTTCTAAATTCTGTCATTTACAATGTAAATGATTTGGGCCAATTACTTAAATTCTTCAAACCATAATGTTCACCTCAAAAGATTAGAGATGATAATGCCAGGCTCATCAACTGTACCAATTAGTGGATCTTTCTGACATCTGCTGTCACTCTGCCAGGCACTTCACTTATGTCCACTTCCTGGGGATTTGCCAGGTAGCCTGTTACAATGTGACTAATCTATTTAATGGCTAATATTTTGAATGCCATATAGTCTAGCCAGAGCCACTGTCCATTATGCCATGTTCTATAATACTCACTGCTTCCCCAAAAGAAGCAGATTGACATTGCTAAAGAGACAAGATACAGACATATTAACAAACAAAACAACAAACAAACGAACAAGGGATGAAAGGCAGCTTATAGAAATTATAAAATTAGAAGTATGATATAAAAATATAAGTACAATGGATTTGGGAGAATAAATCCTGCTGTTGTAAAGGAAATTGTCAGCTTTAGAATTTCAAATAAACAGCAAAATATAAGTGATAGTAGATTATTTCTATTTTGCAAATATAACATTAAAAAAATCATCTTTGACCTATTATGTCAGAATAAGAATACTCTGCTTGGGGGAGCCGGGATGGCTCAGTGGGTTAAGCACTCACTTTGCAGCGCTGAGGACTGAGGATCAAATCCTGGCCCCAGCCCATGGGGATCCATATGCTGAACTGGGGAGTTCCCCCAGTTCAGTTCTCTCTTTCTCTCTGTCAAAAAAAATAAAAGAGAGAGAGAGAGAGAGAGAATACTCTGGTTGAAGTATAATAGAATTTTTTTACAAAAATTAATATGATACCAATTTTAGAATGAAGGTAAAATTTTGCCGAATTTCTTACACTCCACAAAGGTAGGCAGCTGATACTCTTATTTCTAGTGTTTTAAAAGTGTAGACACTTAAAAAATTGTATTGACAACAATCTATATAGTGATATTTCTAAGAAGACAGAAGAAAGGAAAATTGATTATTAACAAATAAAATAAAGAGCAAGAACAAAGGTATAGATTTAAAAGAGGAAGATGATTGAAATAAGAACAAATGTACCTATTGTCACAATAAATGTGAATTCATTAAACACCCCAATTAAAATCATTGCTTCTCAGATTGAATTTTTAAATCCATTTATACGTTATTTTAAATATTTTTGTTCAAAATATTTTTGGACATCTGTGCAGCAGTGTGTAAGATGGTAAACCAGATATTTATAGTTCTTTCCTTTAAAAAATTTTTTCATGATAAAGAATAGGAGGCGTATATAAGCCTAAATAAGTAAGGGGAACAATCTGATATCAGAAACAATTTAATTCTAAGGTAATGGCAAAAAATTAATAAAAAAGGGATGTAATATAGTGACAAAAATTAGACAAATTAATCATTACCTAATGCATGTATCTTTTGATTAATTTAAAATGCAAGAATGTATGAAACAATAATCAACATAGGAAATATTAAGATACTTCAAAAATAATTTAATGGATGTGTTTGAAAGATAAGTGAGGTCACATTTATTTGCTCAGAATTGGTGAAATGTGATACATATCATATTGAGTTCGATCAATGGAAACTCATACTATGTATCTGAAAATAATAGGTACTTCTCCTGAAATTACCCTAAAATATAATAAAATCACAAATGAAATTTAAGATGATATCATTATTTGGACCTTGACCAAGTGATTTTAATACTAGATTTCAAAAATAAATACACATGAGTAGCCAAGACAAGACTTATTAGCAATGATAAAGGGGGCAGGTTGATGGTATTTGCAATAAAAAGTAATCAGGAAGATACAAAGCTATATAAACTAAAGAGTTCATAAATGATGTAGAAATAAACAAAAAGACCAATTAAAAATAATAGAGGGAAAAGCCGGGACGGCTCAGCGGGTTGAGCGCTTGCTTTGAGGCCACGAGGACCGAGGATCGAATCCCGGCTCCGGCCCAGGCAGGACCCACATGCTGAACTGGGGAGTTCCCACAGTTCGGTTCTCTAGCTGTCTCTGTCTCTGTCTCTCTCTCTATCTGTCAAAAGTAAAATAGAAATAAATATGCACTGAAGA
>PVKE010026697.1:7944-22192 GCA_004027555.1 Craseonycteris thonglongyai
GCTAGTTCTATTACATTTATTTGGCAAGTAAAAGGATTGATACAGAAGGAGACAATTGGCTCGATATTTGTAAACTGCAGAAATCTCTCTTCAAACTGTTTTTGAAGCACTTGCAGGGTCTCAATAAATAATGACACGTTTAATTCATTGTTACCTAGCATTTTCCTCATATACGGGAAGTGCACGAGAGACTTGATATGCAGATGTGATATCAACAGTGTCAATTTTGCTTTCAATGCATTTACAGAGCTTATCATTTCAGCTATATTTTTGTCTTTTCCCTGCAATTCCAAATTGAAAGAATCTAATTTTTCCATGGTGTCAGCAAGAAAACCCAAATCCACTGTGATCCTAGCTAACCATCACGACCCGATCAGTCCAGCAACTGCAATCAAAATGGCAACTTCGCGTCCCCCGGTTGGGGGGAGGAGAGTTTAAAGAGCGCAGCGGCTAAATAAGATGTGACATGTACAAAGGCGAAAGCTAGGGAAAAACTTATACATACGATATCGCAAACATACCTACGAATATAATAAACCTGTGTAGATACTCAAACAATATTTTAAAATTCTAACAAATGTATAAAAATAAATCATAGTTTTACTTAGTGTTTATGAAAAACTTCTGATGCAGTCAAATAATGGCGGGCGCACACAAATCGGGCCGCGGGCGCCATGGCACCCGCGGGCACGGGGTTGGGAATCCCTGCTCTAGAACAAGAGAATCCCTTGGAGACCTCAAAGAGCAAGTTGTCATAATGTGACAGTCTATGGAGAAGCCCATATGGTAAGAAATTGTGGGTAGTTAGCCTCTAGGAACTGAGGGCCTATGCCCTATAGCTCCTGCAAGAAACTAAATTCTGCTCCCCAAAATAACAAAACAAAAACAAACTAACAAACAAATAAACAAGCAAAAAAGCAGAGCTTGGAAGAGGAACCCGAGTGCCAGATGAGAACACAAACTGGTCAATAACTTCAGCCTTGGGAGACCCTGGACAGAGCACCCAGCTAAGACATGTCCAGACAGACTCCTGACTCACAAGCACTATAAACTAATAAATTTATGGCATTGTAAGTCTCTAACTTCCAGTAAATTTGTGCAGAGCAATGGAGAACAATTCTCTCCATCTTAACTACTTAAGCCTTGGTTTCAGAAAACACAATAGAAACTATGTCTGTTACCATAGGGTCTGAGGTGTCTGAGTTTCAGGGCCAGCTCCCTCCTGCTATTTCTTTCCAATTAGAAAATCATCAGAAGTTATAGTATACATTTTCAAACTAAAAGCTTAAGCTTACAAAAATATTGGACTATTATATGCCAAAACATATTTTAAAAATACCAGAAAACATTGTCAGAGTTGTGCAGCTATAGATTCCCCTTGCTATGTGTTTTTTCTTTCTAACATTAACCACTGCCTAAAATGATACATCTTATTAATTGTCACCCATTAGAATTTTAGATTCATCAGGACAGAATTTTCTCTGACATGTTACCATTGTATCCCAGTTTCTCAAACAATGATAAGTATATAACAGATACTAAATATATAATAATTATTGAATATTCTTAGTAATAATTTCTGAATAGAAATTAACTGAAGTCTTTAAGGCCACAAAATAAATTAAGTTAGAAAAGAAATGATACACCCAACAGTTTTGTTATTTTGAGACTAAGAACTGTAAAGTTAACTTCATTACAGCCTACACATCATGCAAGAATGAGAAGAGTGAGATGAGATTGATTAAAAAAAAAAAAAAAGAAAAGAAATCTGAAATACAATCAAACTCAAGGGACCATAGCCACACACTTAGAGCTTATCAGGAGCTCTCCTCCCATACACTTTCCAAACTGAACTTTCTGCCCATAGTGGCCTCAATCCCAGACCAATAACAGAAGAAACCCTATCAGCAACACCAGCATGAACAATGACATTGCAGGAATAGATAGCAATGTTGCCAGTCATGCTAGCGTAGGTTACTGTGAGAAGCAAAAGGAAAGACCAAGCTTCTCAACAGACAGGTAATAGATTATTGTCTCTTAATATTAAATATACCATCCATGGTTTTTGGGTTTTTTTTAGAACAACTTGAGTGCGACTTTCTTCCTTATATCCATTTTTTTTCCCCCCCTGAAACACTAGGATTCCTGCAAATGGCTCATCTCTTATACCTATTGGAATTTCTGTGCAAATGGAAGCCATAAAACATGTAGAAATTCATAAATGTCTAGAAATTTAAGATAAAGCAAGGGAACCAATATAACTGAAAGATAATCATAGTTCTTACATTGTACGTACTTTGCCTCTCTGCTGAGCTAAATCTACAGTGTGTAGGCATAAAATATGTGCAGTCAGCAGACAACTGACATATTCGCTTTGCACTAGCAGGAAGTTTGTCCTTCCTCCACTCTCAGAAAACCACAGAGGATGTCCATCCCAGGCTTTCTAGGAGTAAATTGAGGCTAAATGTGAATCTTTCTTGAGACAAGATGGCAATGGTCATAATTTTTCTCACATTGTATATGATTGCATATCATTTCTGCTCTTTAAAATTATATATAATGAAAAAACTTTTAGTTATCTGGTCCGCTGTAGGTTGCTCCAAGAAAAATGCAGACAAGACAGATGATAAACGCACAGATAATCAAATAGTGGGAACCTGTTTCTTGTCCTTTCTTCATACAAAGGAATAATATTTAGAGCTATGTGAAACTACCAATGTTCACTATTCATGCATTCACTAAAAAACTTGGATTTTGCAATAATTTAAAATTTTAATCAAGTGCATAATATTTTTATCGACAGAGATTAAATAGTGAGTTTAATTCTGTGGTTTTGTGAGCTCTCACTAACATTGCTTTTAGAATGCACTAAATACGCCCCTGAGGGGATGCTAGGATAGCTCCACAGGTTAAGCACTTGCTTTGTAGCCCTGGGATCTGAGGATCAAATGTGGATCCCAGCCCACGTGGACCCATATGCTGAACCCACACCCAGTTCAGTTCTTACTGGAGCGAGCTTCTCATGTGGGAAGCCACCAATTCAGACCCCAGCTCATGGGGGTCTGCCTCCCATGTGGGAGGCCCCACCTGATTCTTGCCCAGTGTGGCCCTTCACCCACCTGAGTGGTATGAAACTGTCAAAAACTGATGATGTACAGCTATGGCAGCTGCTCTGGGCCCTCCCCCTTCTCTCTGTCTCTCTCCGTTTTTTATTCTCCCTCTGTCAAAAACAATAAAATAAATATATATATTTTTTTTAAACAAAGCTTCTAGATATTTATCTTAATTAATTATTTGATTGAAGTTATATTTTAAATGCTACTGGAGTCAATTAACAAATTTCTGTTGTCAATTTTAAAGCAAGTCTCCTATCCCTGATTCATCAATGTTTCCATCAGTTTTGTAAGTATACCTGTGTGAGTGTATTACTTTGTACATATACGAGTACACACGGCATACTCTATCTCCATACATAATCCTCCCTTCTCCTTTTACTTTCTCTATGGTCATAGAGAAAATGAGTCTCCATCCTTTACATAGCATTCTCTACTTTGAATTTGGATCTATGTTCACGTTTTCTTTTGATAATTAATAAAAAAAAGCTCTATATCCAGTTATAGGGAGAATGTCAAGACAAAACATTTCCTACACAGTTTCCTACAGGTTCCTCTTCAGGATAATGTGATTCCTCACAGACCTTAGTCTCAAATGACATGATAAATAAATTATTTTCAGAGTGCATATCTAGGACCAAGACAGACTTAGCAAAAATTCTGTCTTTTAATACTGTCCAGGGAAAATCCGTGACCCTGAGGCATTGCCAGAATCTCAAGTGCCTTGGGAATCATTAAAGACATGGTAAATAATGTGAGGTCTTGGTCCGGAGTTTAAAATATCAAATCCACTGACACATCAATAGTGCTGTACTGTATGTGATTACTCAGTTGAATGAAATACCATATTTTCTAGTTATTCTAGATAAGACAGAGTTTATATATTGCTCTAAGAAGGGAGAAGGCAATTGCTATAGGCAGATAAGAGTAGTCCAGGAATGATTCTGTCTGGATTAACTTCCCCACGAAAGTGGCAGGGTGCCATTTCTATAGCAATAGGTGCATGTAATTTGCATGTTGAATGCTATAATTAAGAACACACTCTTGATTCTACATATTAAACCATCCTGTTTTTCTTAGAAAAAAAAAAAAAAAGAATCTGGGTTTTCCTTCCAGTATTGTGTGGCATTTGTGGAGAAAAAAAGACTAGAAAGTATAAAGAGTGAAGGAAATTAAGCAATGAGTTGTTCAAGGTAAAATTCTGGGAGTAATCTCTGAGTATTTCAGTCACTTGTCTGCTATATCTAATGTACCCTAATAGTTAAAGTATCAGAGGCCAATTCAGAGCCCTAGCTATGGCCAGGTGCAGGGCAGTTGGACAGAATGCTGAGCCTCTTCATCTATTTAAATCACCTAAAGCTGGCGGTAAATTCGTTGGATGGGTCCAACCTTTTCTTTCAGCATCACCAACTTTTTGCTTATAATCCATTATAATTTTACAGAATCACTTTCATATATAAGGTCTTGCATTGACCTAAATGTCATTATGCGGTGCATGACTGCGTGTAAATAGAGTATCCATTTTTTATTTTTATTTATTTATTTATTTATTTTTTGTCAGTGCTCACGAATGATTTCTCTGCTCC
Source organism: Craseonycteris thonglongyai (assembly GCA_004027555.1). Classification (NCBI taxonomy): domain Eukaryota; kingdom Metazoa; phylum Chordata; class Mammalia; order Chiroptera; family Craseonycteridae; genus Craseonycteris; species Craseonycteris thonglongyai. Next base: position 12,644 of record PVKE010026697.1, read on the forward strand.
TGGGCTAATTTTAATGTTAATTTCTTGGCTTAGGTTCACAAAGGGTATAAAGTGGAATGAACATGGATGAAAGAGCTCTGGAGTTTTGTTTGTAGGTGACTATTTACTGTTTTTGTGTTTATTTCCTCTAATCATGATCCTGGGAAGAAAGTGAGTATCTTAACAGCTTTCCTATGTTGATGAGAAAAACTTTTCTAAAAACAGAAATTCTTGAAGATTTCAGGCTTTTAAAAAGAATAATTTTAGCCCCTGTCATAAAGTCTCTGAGGTCACCCACCCAGATCTTACACGTACTGTCCAACTGAGGCATCAGTTCTAGTCTACTAACCTGACTTTAAGTTCCATATTTATTTCCAAACTGAGCATAACTTCTATTAATTTTATAATTTTTAATCCATTTTTTTTTCCTATGGGGTTGGGCAAAAGGGGAAGTAGTCACCGCTAGCTTAGATGAACATGTATAGATGTTGTTCTCCAGGTTTTAAATTAGTTTTTATTGTTAGTAAAATAAAGAAATATATTTTCCAAGTTATTATTACATATAAGATATAGAGGTCAAAATATCACTTTAATTAGTTTTAGAGTTTTTTAGAGTTTCAATGATTACAAGGCTAACAAAAATAATTTTTATGATTATAAAATTTAGCAATATGACATTTTTACTGAAAAATTTTCTGTATTGAATCTGTTTAGTGTGGTCCTACTGTTAGTATATTGCATTACAATGTAAATTTTTTTATACTCAGCAACAGAGTACTGATGAATTAATACATAATATGACACTAAGCTCTACTGCATATTTTAGTTGTAAAAGTGTCCTGTGAAATTTGTAATGTTAACTAATATTTAAGATATTTTGATGAAAGTACCTACTGTGTTCTTATTAAAAGGTTAGATACAAGTAAAAATGTCAGCAGAAAGGATATAAGTGTGTAAATAAATATATATATTATATAAATTCAATACTTGGATATTAAAATAATACATCACTTAAATCCACATCTATAAAATATTTTTAAAAATCTTGTGTCTAGGGAAGCTGGGATGGCTCAGTGGGTTAGGCACTGACTTTGCAGCCCGGGGGACCTAGGATCGAACCCTGGCCCCAGGCCATGTGGACCCATATGCTGAACTGGGGAGTGCCCCCAGTTTAGTTCTCACCGGGGTGATACCCTGGCCCAGTTCATGCTCTTTGCAGTCCCGCCCCTGCCCTGTGCAGCCCCGCCCAACTGTGGAATGAAACTATGTGGAAAAACCAATGATGTGCAACTATGGAGACTGTTCTGGGCCCTCCCCCTTCTCTCTGTCTCTGACTCTGCATCTCTCTCTCTCTCTGTCAAAAACAATAAATAAATCTTAAAAAAAAAAATCTTATGTCTATACTGATACAATACTGCTATAAATTAATACCTTAAATGGACATTTCTTCTTAAAAATATTATTAAAATTTTCTGAAGTTATATTGTCTGGTTATATCTGATGTGGTATCAACTTATTTAAAAAAAGAAGAAAAGGTGAATTTTTTTCTCTAATTGAATACAGTGCTCTAGGCCTTACCCTAAAATTTTCACATGTTCAACTTCATTAAAATCATGTATAATTTGGGGGCTTCTGATAATCTATAGCGCTCGTATGATCTATAGCAGAAAGAAATTCTCAAAAAAAATGTCATATTGCTTAGTAATATTAAAACCATTTGTGGGAAGCCAGGATGGCTCAGTGGGTTATGCGCTCACTTTGCAGCCCTGGGGACGGAGGATCGAATCCCAGCCCCAGCCCATGTGGACCCATATGCTGAACTGGGGAGTGCCCCCAGTTCAGTTCTCACTGGGGCGAGACCCCGGCCCAGTTCCTATCCTGTGCAGCCCCTCCCACCTGTGGAATGAAACTATGTGGAAAAACCAATGATGTGCAACTATGGAGACTGTTCTGCCCCCCCCTTCTCTCTGTCTCTGTCTCTGTATCTCTCTCTCTCTCTGTCAAAAACAATAAAAATAAATCTTTAAAAAAAAATTTGCGGGGAAGCTGGGATGGCTCAGTGGGTTAAGCGCTCACTTTGCAGCACCGGGGACCGAGGATCGAGTCCCGGCCCCAGCCCGTGCAGAACCATATGCTGAACTGGGAGCGCCCCCAGTTAAGTTCTCTCTCTGTCTCTGTATCTGTATCTCTCCCTCTCTCTGTCAAAAATAAAAATAAATAAATAAAAATATAAAAAAGCAATAAAATCAAACTTTAAAAAAACAAAAAAACAAAAAAAAACATTTGTACAATGTGATTTATTAAATAACATTTCAATAAAACTCTCATTGAAATATAAATTGTCATGCAAAATAATCATTTAAAAATGAATGCAATATCTTTTAGTATCTCTTCATTATTGAGAAATTATCAAGCTAATTGTGATTTGGCAAAACACCCAATGAAAGCAAGTTGATAAGACTGTTAAAAAGAAATCTAAACATATTAACAAATATACTCTAATATATGATGTAAAGAACTTACTAGTTGAATACATGTTCTCCAGTGTTTATCATTTGTCATATTTTTATTGTTTTTAAAAATTAAAATTTTATGATTATTATGATCAACATTAGGCAAATATTAATGAATGGAAAACTTTTTAAGTACAATTACTGGCTGTGTGTTATCTCATTGCCATAATAGTTGTGATATGTTTCTATACATAATATCACCTTCATTAACCTGCAAACTACTAGGTTCCTGATGAGTACTAAAACAATTAACTGTTGAAAGATTCTAATGTTGAACATTACAAAGTACAACTTCTCTCTTGGTTTATTTACAGAATGGTTTGGTGACAAGACCCCAGAACTGGTCTAGCCACATTAAGTTAAGCTGGAAGAACACTGAGTATAGAGTATGGAAAAGTGGACCTTTTGTTTAAACAGAATTATTAACATCAAGAAAATGTGACAAAGTGAGAGTACAGTAAAAAGCTAATACAACTGAGTTATCGTACATAATGGCTGACTACTGAACTAAAGTTGGGTAGCAGAGGGAAGTTAGAAGATGAGGGAAATGAGAAGCATTGCAAATAATTGTAGATCCTATTGGGTTTGAAATACATGACAAGTTATCAAATAACTGCTAATTAGTGACCTCACAAAGAATGAAGTACTTAAAATTAAAATTATGTCAGGTTTGAAACTGTTAGTTATGATAAGATCTGAGGTATGGCAAGTTAACTTTTGCTTTTTAAATAAAAACTTATGAAATCTTCTATACTACTGTATAGAAATATTGTTTGCTCTAGTAAAACTAAAATCTTTGCTTTCACCAACCACTGATCACACCGTCCTTTCTCTCCTTACTGTGCTTCTTGTTTTCCCTACCTTGGAGAATCCTGCTAGATTTTAATCTCCTCATGAGCATTATCTTGGTGACACTGGTCATAAACAACCTCCCATTTCTCATCCATTATGTTACCCATGTTGACATAAATCTTTGTAAGTTTTAAAATGATTTCCCTCATAGTGATATAAGCTTTACTTATTGCTATGAACTTACTTATGATACAGACATGAAGCACATATCAATATGTTCATATCAAGTACATTAAGAATAAATTAATCAATATAGTAATGAATACATAAATAAATAAAATAATATAAAATCACTTTATTCTAATATTCTTAAATATCACTAACATACCAGAAGTTTGACATTTTAATACTATTACTTTTTACATTCTGTCTTGAGTTAATATATAGTAAACTGAAAGAGAATGTAGAAGATTTGTGTATGATACCTTGCTCCACCTTGCAATAAATGATAGACATCAAAAATGTCATATAACTCATATGGGCATTAATCTCTGTTAATTAAAAAGTACTGTACTAATCAATTTTATGGTGATATGAGAACTGAATTGAAAGTATTTGTATTCTGCACTAGCAGTTACCAACTGTGAGGTTTTAGTCAATGGTTCTGAAATTATTTTTTTCATGCATTCATGTTAATTATGAAAGTACAAATCTATAAAGAAATTAAAATAATGTGAAGACATATTTTATATTATAATATTCTAAAATATGTAATGTTCTCATAATCTCATGTTATTAATTTTGGGAGAATTAATTTTTTCTATGTTTTCTAATACTTATATTTTAATTTATACTTGTGAAAACCCAAATATTAACTTAAGTTAGATTGGATAAATATTGATAATTAATATATAAAAACTTTAATATCCCTAAAAATAGACATTTTATGATCTTATTTGTTTGCCAATATCTTGCTTGTTGATATTTGCCTTTTTTTTTAAATGTGTCATTTTTCTATTGTGTAAAAAGATATTTTCTTTTACGTTTCATGTCATTGCTGGGAAATAATACACAGTCCTCTTTTTGTATATGTTAATGGTTTACTTCATTTCAATGACATGAACACATTTCATAGCATTATTTATTACTCAATTACATTCTCCACCATATTACATTCAGTTGTTATTTTTTAATTAAGAAGGTTTACTGCTAAAGACTTTGCAAATAATCTCACCCCATCTACATCACAAACAGAGCAAATTGATTATTGGCAAGACAAAAGATATATTTCACCCTCAGTGCCAGTGGTCTCTAGTCAACTACAGATCTTACATTAAAAATGTTTATATGTCATAGATAATCCAACATTTACAGCCCCAAATAGAATTCAACATTAGACAATTGTGAGATCTTTTAGACCCAAATGCATTACACTAGATTCATGATAGCCAGGTACTCCACTTAAAAGACCCACTCATTTTTTTCTCATTTGTTTAACAATCTTAAAATAAACAATGACTTTGTATCAGATATGTAACTGACTTTTAGCAAATAAATTACCAATAGCTTAATTCAGAAGTTCTAAGCCTAGTTAGTAAAATACGTATGAAAACAAATAATCCAAAATAAAATGATTAGACCTGTAACACGTGGATGACAAAAATACTAGGAAGTGTGAGTGTAGAGGTAAGCCTGGAGAAACATTTCACATTTAATAAAAAAATAAATACTTTAATTAGGTCTTGTATGAAGAGAAGGTGAGATCTCTTTCGCACAGTAACCATAGCATGTAAAATCAGGAGAGACACCTTCTTGGATCTTGCAAAATTCTAAGTGACAGACTGAAATATCCACTCATAGTTGGAATCATCTCAGTGGTACAGTCATGTGAAAAGGACCTTTGGAATGTCACTGAGATGTGTAACAATACAATTCTGATGCTTACATAGAAGAATAATCTCCTATATGTGAAAATAAACACTAAAATTTGTATGTATCACATTAAACTTAATCAGTTAATATGTTTTTTACTTTATTGCATTTGGAAATTGGAATTCTTTATTTACTCTTCCAATGTGTCTAGTTGGAAAATATTTTATCCTTGTTTTCCACAGACACCTTCTCAGTGTCATGTTTGTTTCCTCCCTTTCATGGTGGTCACGGTCATGTTATTGATCATGTCAGAAGGAGAAAATGCAGTGATAGAAATGAGTTTTGTTGTTCAGCATCTACTCAGGTTCATATAACTGGTATGCTCCCTGCACTGTGTGGCAACATAGTCTAATGTTAGTGTCAAGTGCATTTAATTGAAGAGTCTCTTTGTATGGACTCATAAAAATAGATGGACTCCAAATATCTCTTAGTAAATCAGACAGTTTAAAAAGGCATTTTTTGACATGTTATATTAAAATAGAGTTACTTACACATTATTTTTGTGCTTCTAGTTGCAATATTTAGTAAGTGCTATTATTGTTGTATAAGCATTAGAGATTCAAATATAATTATTCAATATTCTGGATTTGTTATATTTTTAAATTTTATTTCATTGCCCTTGGAGTTTTATTTTCAAGTTTATACCTTACTTTAAAAATAAAATAGATGTAGGAAAAGCACATAAAACTTGCGCAGTATAAGATTTCTAAATTTAGAAGACAACCAAATTGTGAAGTTAAGTTCCTTCAATAATGAACTTATGTTTTTTTAGTGGGTACCTATAAGATTTCTTTTCTATGAAACATAAAATGGAGAAGTCAGGATAGCTCCATGGGTTAAGCATTTTCATTGCAACTCTGGGGTCCAAGGAGGAAGTCCCAGTCCCCGCGCATATGGACCCATATGCTGAACTCGGGTGTGCTTCCAATTCCAGTTCGGTTCCACCAGGTGAGCCTCCCATGTGGGAGGCCCCCTGTTAGGCACCTGCCCAGGGCATGCCTCTCATGTGGGAGGCCCTTGGTTCATGGGGGCGTGCCTCCCATGAAGGAGGCCCCTGCCTTTTTCCTGACCTGCATGGCCCTACACCTACCTACCTGTGGAATAAAACTATATTGAAAAAACTGACACATAAATATAGAGAGTGCTCTGGTCCTCCCTCTTCCCTCTGTCTCTCTGTCAGAAACAATTTTAAAAATCTTTAGAAACATAAAATAGAAATTTTCATTTATTAAACTATTTTTTCTGTGACTGTGTTCTGCCTTCAACTTTAGCCGTATGGTACAGTATCTGTTAAAGACTCCTTAGCTTTCTTGGATTCTAGCTTTAGTTATAATTGATTTGTCCTTCAAGACATCATTTTACCTGTTACAAATATCATTTTCTATAGTTCAAGTTACAAAATACAAACAATAGTTTAAAAGTCAAGTATTATGGATTTCACTTGCAATTAGAAATCACAAGAAACTATTGTTATGGCACTCATTCCAAGAATAGAAAAGCTAGGTAGGCTGAAAATAATCATAGATTTGTTTCTTTCTTTGTTTAACCCAGCAGAGAGCAGCAAATGCTAGAAACCTAAATAAACTATAAATCAGAAAGTGATGAGACCTTCTTTGATAAAAGCGACCCATGACTACACTGCTGCTGGGCAAGTAATGTGCCACAAATGAGCATAAGGAGTAGCAGAACACCTTCAAATACACATCCAGCAGCCTCGTAAAGGCTGGCTTGCTATAGAACCCCAGAGAAGCCCCTGCTGCATGATCAATTTACACTCACATCAAGTGATATCCAGTGACCTCAATCAAATGCACTGGAGCACTTTTCTAAATATTGAGGGCAAGCCAGGATTGCTTGTAAAGAAACATTCACAGTAGTCTAGTGCATATTTGACCCAGACTGGAAAGAACCCAATTGTCGATTAATGTAAGAATGGATAATCAATTTATATTATATATTATACAATATAAGACCTCTAAACAATTTTAAAAAATCGCTACAATTACAACTAAAAACACAGATAATCTCATAAACATATTAAGCACAACCAGCTAGGCATTGTGTGTATGTATGTATGTATGTATGTATCCATACACGCCATTTCTATGATGTATCAGAACAAGAAAAATCAATTTTGGGTGAGAAAGGGATTGATGTATAATAACAAAGGTCCAAAGCAACTTTTCTGGGTAATAGAAACGTTCTCTACCTTGATTGAGGTAGTAGTTATATAGGAGTATTCAATTATCAAAATTCATTGAACACTGTGATTTTGTAAAATATAAGTTATACCTTAATACAAAAGTTATAAAATTTAAGGTTTTTTAATGTGCAAATTTGGCACCACAAATTTACACATTGACAATGATTATATTTGAATTTTTTATTTAATATTGAAAAAGCTAATAAAAAGAAATATTCATGTTGTGTAGAATAATGCTTTAATTTTTAAAAATATGAATACAGTCCTTTTGAATGATTTTTTAGGCATTGTTACATAATATTTCATATTCAAAAGATGGCTATGTTAAATGTCTTATATGCAGTATATAGCATATCAATATAAAGACAATTTAAAAAGCAGTATATGGCATATTAATAAGCAATATATAGCATATCACTACAAAGACAACAATTTTAAAAAATTATACTTTAGTTCTTATAGGCTTCTGAGCTACGAAGTAGAATTTAAGAAATGAAAACTATTTACAAACTAAAAAAATATTTTATTCAGGCAATACAAGTGTTTTATACTGGATAGAATTATTTTATGTTATGAATATTTTTATTTCAACTTGCCCCCCTCAACTAATTGGCTTGGGAGGTTGCAAAGTAATAAAAAAAAAAATAGTACAGGTTATCACATTAACTAATATAAATATAACTACTATATTCAAAAGGAGACACTTGAAAAAGTTTGAAGCACTTGCCATTCTGTTGTTTTTTGCCTACCACATGTTTTCTATGTGCTAGATCCCTTCCTCAGCCCTTTCATCAATCTCTATTAAAAGTGTTTACAGCAAATTTACTAAAAATATCCTGTTTATAATGCAATACATAGGTGATGTAATGTAGAATTATACACTTGAAACCTACATAATTTTTACCAATCAATGTCACCCCAATAAATTTAAAAAACTAATTTTAAGAAAGGAAATAAATATTTTTTAATAAAAAAGCGAAATATAACTATTTTGTTATCCAACTTATTTACAATAATTTCAATTTCATGCATTAAATCTCATACACAAACACACAAAAAAAATGGTGTAACACTATTCCCTCGTATTTGTGTGATTCATATACACTTAGCCCAGTGCTATCCCACAAAGGATAAGTGAACTACAATGTTTTATAGGAGAAATAATAGCAATAGTTCCAAAGAACAAATAAGATCAGAGACCAACAATATGTGCATGCTTAAATCTAGCAAAATAATAAACATAAAGTGATTGCTTTATCCAAAGGGTACAGCTTAAAGCAATATTGATAGGGACCCAGGAGTAACTATGAGGAAGTTGAGAAAAAGGTCAGATGCAGCCAAACTGAGCTAAGATTTCTACATATTTAGCCTAAATTAGAAGATCATTAAAAATCAATGTGCTCTGATGTGAAGTGGCAGCTCTGAGTCTTGTACACAAACAATGTGCAGGAACTTGGACAGGGTGCTGCCTCACGGATATGATGTATTCTGAAAGCACTGACAAAAGCTTGCAAAAATAAAACATGAAGAGTTCAAGGCTCTCACCCCTCTTCCCTCAAAACCTCAGATGAGCTAAGTGGATAGTAAAATGCCCTTGTAGTGAACTCAATATAGCCTATAAAATTTATATGGTTTGTAAAGAAGTGCTTTATATAACTCCTCTGATAAGCACTGGGGGAGAGAGAGAATGAGACAGCACACAAAGAAGAAAGACAGAATAAGGCAATAATTAGTGATTTGGGTATTCCAAGACAATGATGAAAGGAATTATTGGTTCTGATGCTTTATTTTGTGCACCTCATCATGTCCCTTTGTTTATATGTGTTTTCTCATTTGATAGCGTTTTTATAGCATTGCATTGCACTAAAACTAACATTAAGGAATAAAATTGTTTCACCTGACCCTAATCTCATACTAATTCTGCTGTATGTCTGAGTAATGCTTATAGGTCTATTATCATCTGACTTCATTTACAAAAATATCTTAAATGAAATAAGTACTCTAGACAGAAATCACAGTTTCTTGTGTTTTATAATTGGAAAATAGAATGGCCTAAAATTAAAAATTATCTAAAATGCATGTTAAAGATAAAGGGAAAATATTATTCACTATGCTATTATTATTCAACAG
>PVKE010026698.1:0-13572 GCA_004027555.1 Craseonycteris thonglongyai
CCCAGTTCAGCATATGGGTCCACACAGGCCAGGGCTGGGATTCGATCCTCGGTCCCTGGTGCTACAAAGTGAGCACTTAACCCACTGAGCCATCCCGGCTTCCCAACAGAGGACATTGTGAAGCAAAAAAATTTTCAATGTACTAACGGCTGTTAAACAGAGCAAGTTATTAAGAAAGATTATGAAATCTCCCCAGGATTATCCCTAGAAACAATATAAACTCTTATTTGCCTAAAATCCAGGCATGGTTTGGTTGTCTTTTCTGTGGAAGGGATGGTGGGTTCTGTAGAAGGCACAGGATCATTTTTTAAAAGAATTATTTTAACTTTGATTTGACAAACTGCACAGTACATTATTTGCCTAAATTATATGACTCAATCTAGAAAAAAATAACAGAATTTTACCAAGTTCAGTCTTGGAAAATACAAGGAAGGTATCATCCTCATTGAGGTTTTTGTTAAAGTCAATACATAGCTCACTCATTCTTTTCTTCATTGCTTTGATTTCCTGAAACAAAATAGAATTATAGGACATTCACAGTAAAATGAAACTTTCATTTTTATCACCATCAATCAAAAAAGTTTCACTTTTATATGAAGACTGGATTCTGTACCCAACCTGCAGGAAATACTTTCTTGGAGATGTGCTTGATAAAATACTTTTCTGCAGTCTTCTGTGTTGTGTCCATGAGTATCTGTATGGAATGTACAAAAGGCAACCCTGGAGATGTGTTAGAAACTGTAGTAAATTTGCAAGAACTAAATAAATTTATGAGGTATAGTCAAAGCAGAATCTGGCACACAATAAATAGCTGCTGAATAAATAAATGAATCTAGTAGCCCATTAATAATTAGCATATATATAATTTTTTCCAATTCAAAATTTTAATTTAGTAAATCAGTACTTGGTGGTGAAGTAAACCAAGAGATAAGAACTGAGTAATTAATTCTATGGTTGCTTTGGAAAAAGGTTATGTCTTAGTTTTGTAGAACGTTTGCCAACAAAAGTGATTTATGAGTCCCAACATTGGTATAAAAAGAATTAGGTGGTATATCAAAGGAAGCAGTAAGAAGGAAACCACAAGAAAAAAACAGGAAATATATTAATCTGTACCACTCTTTAAAAAAAAAAGGAAAATAATGAAATCTATGTAAATCTCACCAGTTTTCAAAGGGAGGCCATGAACAGAAGCATCATCACCTGAAAATTTGTTAGAAATGCACATTCTTTTTTTTTGTTCAAGATTTATTTTATTGTTTGGGAGAAGGTCGAGGGTGTGTGTGTGAGAGAAAGAGAGAGAGAAAGAGAGAGAGAGAGAGAGAGAGAGAGAGAGAGAGAGAGAGAGAGAGAGAGAGAGAAGGGGGAGGGCCCAGAGCAGTCTCCATAGTTGTAAATCATTAGTTGTGACCTGGTTTCATTCCACTCAGGTGGATATGGGGCCATGAGGGGTGGGAACTGAACTGGGGCCTCCCACATGGGAGGCAAGAAACTTCGCTGCTAAGCCAGGTGGTTAGTTACCAGCTGTGCCACAGTACAGCATATGGATTTACACGAGCCGGGGCCGGAGCCAGGAATCAAACCTTGGGACCTCACAATTGAGAAGCCGGGAACGGCATCCCTAGAAATGCACATTCCTGAGACCCACACCAAATCTACTGAAACACAAACTCTCAGAGGTGGGTCCTGTGATAACAGTTTTAACAAGCCTTCCAGGTAATTCTGAAGACTACTAAATTTGAGACTGCTGACTTAACACATAAAATACCATTTTCAGACATTCTGATTGTCTCCTCAAGTTCTTTCACTTCTTCCACACTCTCTAGCAGTCATGTGGTTTGAGTGGGACCTGATCCGATCTGAAGTTCCACAGGTGTGACCACTGCACCAGTTAGGTAATTCCATTTGCACTGTCTCACGTAACCCAGGCCTCACAATCCCCTGATCAAAGGGGGATTCAGGATTAGGCATATGATTTAATCTGGGCTATTACGACATGAGGGAAGGTTTGAGGAGGGCCTCTGTCCTTCTGAATGGTGGGGTTTTTAGATTTGCAGCCCTTTTAGAAAGAAAAGGAAGCCACCTTTGGATAGCATTAACACTGAAGAAGGCAGAGTAGAGAAACAGAAAAATCAGATGGACAATGTCACCACTGAGCATTTGGAGGAAAGAAACTACCCCATGAAGCCCAACTACCTCTGGGACTCCGGGTTATACAAGCAAATAAATCTCAATATCTCTCTCTGCCCACTACAGTTAACTAAGGTGACCAGATTTTAACAATGGTAAATCGGGACACCATTGACCAGGGGGAGGGGGTTCTTGATTAAAAATTTGGTCTATCTCCCGCCGTTCCCTAGCTTGTTGTGCATTCTTTCCAAAAATCAAGACTTTTTAAAAACGCCACGGGACGCGGGACAAATTGTTAAAAATCGGGACTGTCCCGCTGGTCACCTTAGTTAAGACAGACATGTATTTTAAAAGGTAGCCTCTGGGCACCCCTTTTCTTCCATACACACACACTCATACACACTCTCATGCAGTTGTTCAGCTGCTGGGCTTGGCTGGCTCATGTCAGGTACTGCACCATGAGGTGAGGAGCATCCCACTGATCAAACTACTTGTTCTGGAAAGCCCATGTTCTCAGTGAGCTGCCTCACGGTGCGGGGCAAGCCCAGCTGGTTGGCAATGTCAAGGATCTTCTTCTGAGTCCCCCTCGAAGTCAGTCTCTGGGCCCTCAGTCCCTGCAGAATACTGTGCCCACCTCCAGTGTGGTCATCCATGCCATGGGGAATGTTCTGGAGGGAGGAGTTAAACTGCAGTGATTCTCCTAGTAGTATGGTGGTGTCAGAGTCATTGGTTGTGAAGGCACGAGACAAGCTCCTCTCGCGTTCTCTCCTGCTGTGCCCTTGTGTATTGCTGATGGTGGAAGTTTCTGAGAGCAGTCTGCAGGTGCTGGACATCATATTTTAACTGGTCAACATGAAGTTTGGCATTCTGTCTTTTGTTAGGGGGCTTCTTGCTGGACAAAATCTCCAGGTGTTCTAGAGGGCTGAATATCTGGTTTATGCTTGCTTGGAACTTGTTTTGGTCCACACACTGCTTGTTTGCCATCTCCAGGTGTCCTATGGGAGACTGGGTTTCATGGACCTGCTTGTGTGTTTGTTTGCTGGTACAGGGGCTGCACATTACTGGCCCCACAGGGTCCAGTCCTGGCTTCCCCAGACATTGTCCTCACACCAAATAAATCTCTTTTATCATTTGTTTGCATTTTGTTAGCTGCAACCAAACACATTTTAACTAACACAGTGTTCGTGCATCAGACAGAATTGATTGACCAGGAACGCAAGTCAGAGAAGAGAGATCAGTTACATTTCTCTTTTATGTATGATGAAGAGGATATGAGATGTTCAAAGGGCATTTAAGTGTGAGAAAGGTGCCATAGCTCAGTGGTGCCTTCAGGTGTATCTACCACGCTGACATCACTTGGTTTGGAATTCTTTCAGACTTGTTTCTCATTCTACTAACTAATCACCTGGAAATAAATCATGGGTTATTTTTTTCTTTCTAAAATAATGAGTTAATCCTGCAGCCCAGTTCATTTCTGAAACTGGAAGATCTGACCGGCATTACGCAAAAGAAAAAGTTTGAGAAGCACTTTTAAGCAGGTGATTTCTTTGCCTTTAAAGGGCATATACTAATCATACGGTGCTCAGTTCCAAAGTGCTAGTTTTAAAACTCTCCATCATAAGAATTTTATCACCAGTGCCCTATCTCTGATCAAGGGAATGAAAATACAAATCAAGTATTAAGACCTGGAACTAGCTATTAGAGAATATACGATAGAGCAGAGAAAACAAACTCAGAACACGTGAAACAAAAAGTTGAAAAGGATTAAAGAACAATTCAGTTATCAGCTGTTTGTCAGTCACCATGAGGTTAATACGAGTTGTAGAATTTAAAACCACTGACTTAGAAAATACACTGTAAATGGATTTGTATTATGTGTTATTTCTCATATTACACATTTTCCTATTTCCTGTTTTTTTGTTGTATTTCATTTTATTCATTCTTTTTATTTTTTAATGAGAAAAGAAAACATAAACTCACATTTTGTACTGATTCTGGAAGATGGAGTCCATTCCTTTTCCCCATTTTAACTGACTTTTCCAAGTATCGTCTGGCTTCAGGCTTTATCTTCCCCAGACCACAGGTTTTCTGAAATTAGTGTGACAACCATTTCTGTTACAACAGTGCCTGGGTAAATTATAAACCATGAGGCCAAAACAAATTTATTCATCTCTGTTGGGCCATGAAGCACATAAGTGATTATGAAGCAGGCCCCTTTGAGGACCTAATTTCTCTTACACTTTAGTGAGCTTCTGCTCAAAGCAGAAAAATTAAATAAATAAAAATCTAACCAGAACTGCCTTGCATCAGAATCAAGAGTGCCTGTACCATTTACAAGTGTGATAATATAAACATCTGTATAATCTCATTCTAAGCATTCTCTATGACCAAGTGGTCTTTTTCACAAAACATATTTCTTATCACAAATCATATGGATTTAATTTCTATCTTTTGCTAGCCTGTTTCCACTTAAAAGTCAGAAATAAAAATAAAGGGCAAATTCTACACAAATGGAGAGTGGAAATCTTTTGCCAACATACTAAAGAAAAACAGCTGAGTAAAACGCCAGCAAAATGCTTCCACTATTTGAAAAATGCCTATTGTCATTTGGCAAGAGATCAATGGATTACAGCATGCTGAGTGTGAACAGGTATCTGGGGAAAATGAGAGAGCACTGCACACAGAGGAGGAAAGCTGGGCAGTACATTTGAACTTGCAGGCAGCAACACAAACAGCACTTCAAACCTGGAAGAAAACGGAACATTCCCCTAGCTGTAGCAAGGTATAAGAAACACCAGATGCTTCTTCAAAACAGGTGGCAGAGTATATACACGGCACATTGAAATGGTTGGTCGGTTTGTGGTCCCTGGGAGGAAATGGAGTTCAGACCGACTTGGCAGGTGTCATAAATTCAGTTTGGTTGACAGCCAATGAGGGTCTTCTGTCTCTAGAGCCTTAAGAGACCTACCATTGGTTGCACTCTGTCCATGAAAGGCCTAGGCTGTGCATCCCTGAGCTTTATATTTTCCCAATTAATTATATTATTCGTGAGAACTGTGCTTAGCTTTAGAGCCTGCATTTTAGATTGTTGGCACAAGGCCCTTGCTGCAATGACAATATAATTGTTTTTACATTTTGTTGCAGCAGATCAATAGAGTTGTATTTTAACCGAGGGCACTACTTAATACAACAATCTGTATCTCTCTTTGCCTATTAATAAAAAATTTTATGTCATAGTAGTAAAACACTTGTACATACATTACTCACAGTTTTCCCTGAGTTTATTTTCAGTGGAGGCAGAAACAGTCACTCTTTTTTTCCAGAATAACCTCCTTTTATGTCCTTGGAGATATGTGAGCATGCCGGCATGACTGGAGTTGGAACCCTCCCTAGCTGGTATTGGCACACACTGGGATCCCAGCAGCGGGTGTCTGCAATGGGAAGAAACTCAGAACAGCCAGGGAGATAACTGGGCTGTGGGTTGGATCCCTCAGGGATGGCCAGCAGCTCAAATCACAGTGTTCATGCAGATGCATTTAACCTGGGTTGATCAAGGCTGGCTTTAATAGGGCCAGGAAGTCTGTCCTGAGGCATAGGATACGACAACAGGAGACTGTAGAGAGTATAAGACTGGACGTTGTAAGGCTGGGAGAACGTAGGCAGTAGCTATGTATAGCAGGTGGAGAAGGAAAATATCGTCAGTGAAAAGGCCTGGCAAGAGCTGGGTAAGATGTGAAGGACCCAAGTGAGCAGGTTCAGACTCAGAGCAGAGGGCCTACTCATCAGGGCAGTGACCAAGGCAGAAGCCAGGTACACAGCTGGTCAGAAATGTGCATGCTTGGGTTGTCAGGGTTCATTTAGTGACATTTAGCCCTGAACTTTGGACAGAGGCTCATTACAAGTCTTACCAGCAGATGTAAGCAGAATTCGTACTCTACATTCTGCTTGGTCAGGATTGTAACAGTAGGTGGACCTGGACGTGCCCTATCTGGGAATAGCAATGCTGCTACTTCAGAAAGCCTGGAAGTATATTCAGCATAGTAAACTCCAAATTCATGGTCTAGATTAGGGAAAACTACTTACTCCCTAAATAGTTAATATACATGTAACTAGGTAGAAAAAAGGATGTTCTGAGAAAAACAAGCCCTGAATTTGGTCTAATTAATATGACAAATGATCTGTACCGAAATATGTGACTTACCACAAAATTTGACACTTAACAAAAATCTGATTCAATTATAACCAGACGCCCTCCGCCAGTCAGACTCAGGTCTTGGGAAATATCCCGAGGTCTCTGTTAGGAGTAAGGTACTTCTAAGATATGCGTCAAAAGCACATGCCAATCCCAAGGCTGATCATAATATTCTCCCTTATAGTCACCAGGCAAGGTCAGAATTACTGCCCAAGGATTTTCTAAGAGGAAATTAGACACTTCTGGACTGCTCTGCTGAAGCTGCATCTTCCTTCCTGAACAAGAACTTGAGTAAGAACTTAATCCCCTTGAATTTGAGTCAGGTCTCAGGCCTTTTTGGGTGAAGTTTCTCTTCTTTAGGAGTAGGGGTTAGGAGAGGCTAAAGTTCTCTGAAGTAATTTTCAAATTTATCTAATATGACAGCAGAGCTCTTTTTTTAATGTCTGTGGTGACAAGATTTAGTTTCCTCTCTAACTCCTTCCTGTAACAAAGAGCTTTTATGTAAATGTGTGAATGTATACACACACTAACATGTACACACACACGTACACACTTACACTAATGATTGTATTGAAGACAAAAAAACCGAGGGTAAATGATTTTCCTAAAGTCTCACAGCTATTTAGTGATAAAAATGGGGATAGAAATAAATTCTTCAAATTGTTAGCTTAGTACTTTGCCCAGTATGTCATACTATTATACTGCTATCATTAATTTATTATCATTGTATAGAATTTCATAATCAAAATGTGAAAGATTTTCTCAATTTCCCTCAAACCCTCACCACCTCCTGTCCCATGACTTTGCCCTTTTCTTCACATTACTCACATTTTCAGTTTCTAAAATATGTTAAGGGAAGCCGGGATGGCTCAGTGGGTTAAGCGCTCACTTTGCAGCGCTGGGGACCGGGGATCGGATCCCGGTCCTGGCCCGTGTGGACCCGTATGCTGAACTGGGAGCTCCCCCAGTTCGGTTTCTCTCTCTGTCTCTGTATCTCTCTCTCTCTCTCTCTCTGTGTCAAAAATAAATAAATAAATAAATAATTAAAAATAAAATAAAATAAAATATGTTAAAAAAAGATTATTTCAGTGGGATTTTCTGTGTAATGTATACAAAGAAGAAATTGTAATGTTAAAAGAACTCTGAGGATTAAAAAGAACTGATGCATAAATTTCAAGTTTGCTGACGAAATATAAGACAAAGGAGTATGATAATACAGATTCCACAGCAAAAGCTAAAATAAAAGGATAACTTGCTTAAATGTTATATATTCTTTCTTTTTCAATCAGTTACATTTCCTGTTAGGTTTCTATCCTACTATTGCAAAGAGGACATCCTTAGGAAGCTGCCTACATTCTGAGAAGGCCTGCCAAGAAGCCTGCTTGCTAACTATTAATATTAAGTCAATATGCCATCATAAAGTTGACCGCTTTTGTGTGGGCCACAGGCACAATGAGGACACTGGGAAAGGGGAACCATACTACAGAAACACACATTTTAATATATTTTTATTTATTTATTTATTTTTGACAGAGAGAGAGAGAGAGAGAGAGAGAGAGAGAGAGATACAAAGACAGAGTCAGAGAGAGAACTGAACTGGGGGAGCTCCCAGTTCAGCATATGGTTCCGCATGGGCTGGGGCCGGGATTCGATCCCCCGTCCCCGGTGCTGCAAAGTGAGCGCTTAACCCACTGAGCCATCCTGGCTTCCCCAGGAACACACATTTTAATTTGAACTAGTTCAGTTCTGTTCAATATACATTTACTGAGCTCATACTCATGCCAGGCACCAGGGAAACCACGATGCATATCCTCAAGGCACTTTAAGTCATATAAAGAAAAAAAAATACAGACATTAGCAGATAATGTCAATATCATATAATGAGTGAAAAGAGAGGTATGAATTGGGGAAGCACAAAAGAGGGACGCCTGTGTAGAAGGAAAACTGTGTAGAGGGCAAGATAGTTGATGGGCTATATGGGATGCCCAGGCTCTTAAGAGCTTGACAACGGTACAAGTTTTAGTAGTAGATTACGAGCAATGATTAGACTCAATACATTTCAAAATCAAAAAGTTTGGGGAAGCCGGGGTGGCTCAGTGGGTTAAGCACTCACTTTGCAGTGCTGGGGACCAGGGATCAAATCCCGGCCCCGGCCCATGCGGAACCATATGCTGAACTGGGAGCTCCCCCAGTTCAGTTCTCTCTCTGTCTCTGTATCTCTCTCTCTCTCTCTCTCTCTCTCTCTCTGTCAAAAATAAATAAATAAATAAATAAAATACATTAAAAATCAAAAAGGCTTGGTAAGTAAAAGGAACTACCATTACCACGACGAAGTTTGGACATAGTTTCCCCTTCTCCCTTTCCTCTTCCTTTCCCTTTCTCCCTGTCTCCCTCCCCTCCCTCCTTTCTTTCCTTCCCCTCCTTCCCTTCCCACCTTTCCCTCCTGCTCTGCCTCCCTTCCACCTGCCTCCCCACTTTTTGGCCATGGTTTTAAGGCACTCACTGGTTCTCATATTTTCGTACTAGGTCTGCATGCCTGGCAGAGTATATCATAACACTTAATCCTATGACCTATTCACTTATACAGTAACATTAAAATTTTTCTGTTTAAATCAATAACTGGCTAAGATGAATCTATAAGACCAAAGTCCACAGCTCTGAAAAAGAAAATTTTAATAGATAATGGCATTTCTCAATTTAGCTTGAATAATTCAGACTCTATTTCACTAAAGAATCCCTCTTCTGTACTTATTACTTAGCAGGCCACTGGAATAAAATATTATATGCCTGGACTGTTCTAACATGAACGCACTATATTTTTATCACCAATGGCTGGAAAGAATGTCTATAAAACCTTTTTTATCTTTGCTGGATAATAGGTAATAATTGAGAAATCTTTGTCAGGACTGTGAAATGATATTTATCATTTATTATTAAAGTGTCCAACTCTAAAGATTTATTTTTATTGGTTTTTGACAGACAGAGAGATAGACAGAGAGACAGAGAGAAGGGGGAGGGCCCAGAGCAGTCTCCATAGTTGACAGCATTAGTTTTCCATATAGTTTCACTCCACAGGTGGGCACAGGGCTGCGCAGGGCAGGAACTGGGCCGGGAGCCTCCCACATAGGCCCCGGCAAGAACTGAACTGGGGGCACACCCCAGTTCAGCATATGGGTCCACATGGGCTGGAGCCGGGATTTGATCCCTGGTCTCTGGGGCTGCAAAGCAAGAGCTCAACTCACTGACCATCCTAATTTCCCCTGAAGCAGGAGTGTCAAACTCAATTAAAACACAGGCCATTTGGTGCAACAGGCAAGATTCACGCGGGCCACATCACATTTACAAACGTCGCTGGAACTGAGTCAGCGCATTTATACACGCCCACAGGCCCCCAGGAAAGGCACTGGACCACGTGTATGCTCGTCTTCAGCAGTTAAAGGGTTAACGAGAGAATTGTGTGTATGGTATTGCCTCGATCTCCCCTAAGTGCTATTTTCTTCATAATAATTTCTTCTATTTTCATTTTATTTCAGAGCATCATGGGCCACAAAAAATTACCTCGGGGGTTGCATGCGGCCCACGAGCTTCCAGTTTAACACCCCTGCCCTAAAGTGTCCAAGTCTAGAAGAAAACTGATACTGACAGTTCTAGACTTTAAGTAGATAAAATAAAATAAAATAAAATAAAATAAAATGAATACCAGCTATATTACTTATTGGGGGAATCATTTCATAAGTTATATAAATATCTAAGCACTATGCTGTACACCTGAAAGTAATATTAATGTCAACTGTAATTGAAAAAAATTACTGCCTAAAAATAAACATCATATTTATTATTATTTTTTATTTTATTTTCTTTTAATAATTTTTCTTTATTTTTGACAGAGAGAGAGAGAGAGAGAGAGATACAGAGACAGAGAGAGAACTGAACTGGGGGAGCTCCCAGTTCAGCATATGGTTCCGCACAGGCCGGGGCCGGGATTCGATCCCAGGTCCCCGGCGCTGCAAAGCGAGCACTTAACCCACTGAGCCATCCCGGCTTCCCCATATTTATTATTTTTTACTAAAGATTTATTTTTTATTGTTTGAAAGAAGGTGAGGAGGGGATCTGGGGGGGGGGGGGGGGGAGGGGCCGGGGCCGTGTCCATAGTTGTACATCATTAATTGTGACACAGTTTCATTCCACACAGGTGAATATAGGGTTGCACGAGGCAGAAACTGAACTGGAGGCCTCCTGCAAGGGAGGTGAGAACCTTCACTGCCATCCTGGTAGTTATCAGTTATGCTGCAGTTCAGCATATATGGGTTTGTACTGGCTGGGGTCAGAATTCGATCCCTGGACCTCCTGGTTGCAAACCAAGTGCTCAACCTGCTGAGCTATCCTGACATCCTCTAAACGTAATTATTTTTCAAGAAAGGTATTTAAAGGTAACTAAAATCAACAGAGAATCTCCAATACATAAACAAACACAATATTCATTTTTTATTATTTTGATGTAGCTTTAACAGACATTTGTAAAGGCCCCTAAAAATGTTCCCACAATAGCCCACATGGATGAGAGTAATTACTCCATTGGAAAATGGAAAAATCAAAAGGAAACCTGAAACTACTACGAATTATTACAATAAAGCCCTGAAGCTAACCAGCCCAAACAAATACATAAATCTGATGAATGCACTGGTCTCTATCAGGTCACTATGCTGTGCTAGCCTATGGTCAAGTCCACCATACAGGCAGTAATTTGTTCCCAAATTTAGTGGGATCAGTCTGCAATACATACATACAAAATTTAAAAATATAACAAAGAAATCTAAAGTGACAAACTTCCCATATCTTGATGACAATAATAAGAATTAGAGGGTGTAATAGTAAGAAAACATTAGTTCTTTTAATTTACATTATTTTTATAGTGCCAAAGATAAACAATTCTGAATCACATAGATGATTATACATTATAGGGTTAAAATGCTTGTCTGACATTAGCAAATAGACAGCATATGTTCTTACATGTCTAAATAAAGTCGTGATTACATATTCTATAGTGCTTTACAAAGAAAACATTTGAAATAACACTGCTTTTAATTTCATCTCTTGTCAAAATTTGCTAAAAGGAACAAAATTTTTGAGATTTTGCGTAAAGAAGCATGGATTATAATTGTAAAACATTGGTTATTTTCAAAACAAATTGCTGAGGTGTCAAGAAAATAAAAATTTGAGGCAAAGATACGGTAATGCGAGAAAGCAAGTCAACACTGGTGATAAAAACATCAAAACATTCAATGGAGACCCACCTACAATGTTCATTATCCATAGTTTTTGTGAGTCCTGGAAAATGTAAGGATGACAAACAGGAATGATTCTGGTATGTACCATTCACAACATGTCATTAATATGATGGCTAAAACCACAAGATATTTATAGATAAACAACTCAATTCCATCTGTTTCTAGTTGAAATAATCTACAAACCTTGACATATATTGAAAATTCAAAGAGGTTTTTACACTGAACCATCAAGTTCATGATGGCTAAAAACCTTAGGTTTATAGATGTTCTCTCTTTACATTTGGTCTTTAAGTGAACATAATTAGCAACTAAACGTAAACCTAAATAGTATAACACTATTTTATGCCCATCATCATAATAATTAGACCAAAACCTAAGAGTATTCAAATGCTTTTTATTCTTGGTCAAAGGTTTCTACTTTACTGTTGTAGATTTCTTTCCTTTCAAAGGGATTTATAACATCACTTACCTGTAAATGAACAATTCTCAGAAATATATCTTCTCTCATGCTCATCTCGATATCAAAACGAGAAAGTCTTTTGTCTGCTTCTGTACTTGCTGCCCGTACTTCTTTGTCAGAGGAGACATGCTGGGGAAAGTCTAGCATGGTTCGTTCCACTGTTAACAGTAAAACAAAACAAAACCATAAGAACTCCTCAAATCAGTATTAAGATCAATACCTCCTACCTAGATGAAAGATTGTCCTGATAAAAGTTTTTCATTTTATGCTTTCTTTAAAGGTTCCTAAGGCTATTAAGAAACACCATGTAATGCATGACTTGGCTGTCCCAGTGGCATTATTAGGAACAATAAGGGTGTGTGTGCATTGAACACATGTCAAAGTATACTTAGAGTATAACTAACTGGGGATATGGAAGGATAAAGACATAAGCTTTACACTGAGTCATTTTATATTGGGGAGTGGGAGGTGGGGGACAGTACATAAAAAGATAAAGAACCATACAGGGTATCAGATACAGCAGATTAGTTGTCAAATGAATGGGATAGTGATTTAAAGGCAGTGATGCCAAGGCCTGGGGTGCTGTGTAATGCCTTAAGGAGAAGGATGGACCTTTGAGGATGGTGGGGGAAGAGGAAGAGCTCAGTATGGGCTTGGAGAAGTAGAGACTGCAAGACTAGGGACTGACAGAGACAGATAATATTTAAGAAACAAGTAGACCAATTTAGTGAGATGGGGTTTATTTAGAAGAGAAGTTCTTAACCTTTACTACAGACTTCTTAGAGAATTTAATAGAAGTTATAGACCTTCTTCAATGTAAACATTCATATAGACATAAAACGTTCTGTACAATTTCAGAAGATTCCCAGAAAGCTCAGTGGACACATTCAGCTAACATTTAAATACTGGGCCTATTCCTGTTCAAGATGGTAGTAATGTAGACTACTTTATTATTTTTTTTGTTTTTTTGTTTTTTAACTGAACTGGGGGCCTCATTGCATTCAGGAAGCACACCCCAGTTCAGCATGTGGGTCCGCCTGGGCCGGAGCTGGGATTCGATCCTCGGTCCTCGGGGCTTCAAAGCGAGCGCTTAACCTGCTGAGCCATCCCGGCTTTCCCCAATGTAAACTACTTTAATTTCCACATATGAAAGTTGAATCATGGGTTTTCCACACATTTGTATTTTGATTTTAATTGGCCAAAAATCTGATGTCGGTGAACTAAACCTACTACGGATAAAAAATGAGTATGATTTATAGTGATAGTTGTGGCTAAGCTATAACAATGAGAACACTTTTATTTTATCTTTAGTATTTCAAAGATATTATAAATAGATAAAATATATACATATGGCATATGGTACACTGTAGAGCTATCCTTTATATACCAAGAAGTTGTACTGTTAAACAAGCTACCTCACTTACATCAGTCCTGTTTATTGTCCAAATAAAGGTATAAAATATTGCCAGAAAATAGGAATAAATAATGCATGTTTTAAAAAATCA
>PVKE010026699.1:6934-22207 GCA_004027555.1 Craseonycteris thonglongyai
AGTGCATAGTTATTTCTATTTTACTTTTTGACAGATAGAGAGAGAGACAGAGACAGAGACAGTTAGAGAACCAAACTGTGGGAACTCCCCAGTTCAGCACGTGGGTCCTGCCTGGGCCGGAGCCGGGATTCGATCCTCGGTCCTCATGGCCTCAAAGCGAGCGCTCAACCCGCTGAGCCGTCCCGGCTTTCCCCCTAAACCGGCTTTTTAAATGCTAAGTAACTGTTTTTATAACATGAAAAAAGAAGGACGCCAATAATTTTGCCAATGGGTAATAGTAAGGTTTTGTGTTTTATCAGAAAATTGATTCACATGTTTAGGTCCCCTGCACCACAATGTTGCCCCAGAAAGGTGACAGGTGTATCAAGACCACCACAGATAAGTAGTCCTAGTGACTCTTTGGAGAGTTGAAGAAAAAACAAACCACTTTTACAGAGAGTCCTGAAAGAGCACTTTCTGAGACAGGCAAATAACAGTGTATTCATCAAAGTTAATATTTGACTTTATATCTTAAGCAGTAAATGCCCATAGTATGTTTTCTAAATGTAGTTCTATCAGCTTTCTCCTTTTTTACCATATAGCCTTATTATTGCAATTTTAATGTTGTCCTTTGAAATGTTTTTATTTGCTAAATCAATCCAGTATACATGGGCATTTAGATTTCTTTCTATTATCATAAATTACACCGCATTGGAGATTTTTATTTGTGTGTATATTTCCTCTTTTGGACTATGTATGTGCTAATTTTTAAGAAATAGAAATATTATCAAAAAGAATGTGCATTTTAAAGCATAAGTACAAGGTCACACAACTATTGATAAGCTGAAAGTTGTGTATAATTATTTGATTTCTACGCAAGTGTTTTTTTTATTTATATACAGTGCATAGAACACATTCTTATTTGTTGCCCATATGTTTATTCCTACCAAGCCTTCTAGTGTGCTTGGAAATGGGAAAATAGATTATGATCTTTAAAATGACATTAAAAATCTTTTTACAAAAGTATTACATGTTTATTATAGAAAATAGAGAAACTATGAGAGCAGATATAAAAAAAATCACTAATAATTTTATAACATGGCAATCCACCAAGTGGCTTGTTATATGTTTATTTTAAAGTAAATGTTTAAAAAGTTAAAAAATGTATTTAATTTCTGAAATTGGATTGTCCTTACACAAATACTATTATGTTTTGATTTAGCTTTTTTCATTTATCTTAATATCTGAAATCAACATTTATTTTATTAAATATTCTTCTGTAGTGCAAATGTAATTTTTTTATGTCACTTAAAATTTAATGTTTTGGATTTATGAGTCTAAATATTTATGCAGAACTCTCTCATTTTATAGGTGTCTCTTACTATGAATTTCTTTCATTTAAGAAAGGAATTTAAATGGGAAAGTGAAGCTTAAATAGACAGAATTAATTTTTCAATTTCCAAATTAAAAGCTACCAAATAAAGTAGTTAAAACTAGAACATAAATATCTTATATTACATAAAAATCCTATTCTATCGAACTGCTACAGTTTTGAAATAAAAATATGAGTAAATATTTTGTCATTAAAAAATAACATTCTTAGATATAAGTTGTGTGTAAGATATTTATTATAAAATAGCATCTCATCCTTAAAAAATGATATCAACCTAAACTCATTGCTCTTCTAATAACGAGTTTACAAAGCACTTCTGAGATGTAGGTTATTTTATTTTAATTGTATTTATATAAGTTTTGAGTTTTGAATACATCAACATGGTTCAAAATTCAAATGTTACAAAAGAAAAGAAGGTAAAAAAAAAAAAAAATCTCCCTTCATCTCTGTCCCCAGTGACCTATTTCCCTCCCTAGAGGCAAACAACATTATCAGATTCTTGTGTCTACTTTCAGCTATATTAGCATGCATATTCTGCGGAATGTTCCTTTTTCTTAACTGTATATCTTGACAATCACTCCATAGCTGTAAAGAAAACATGTCTTTATTCCTTTCTTAGAAGCTGCATATTCACTTTATGTACATGTCAAAATGTATTCGATCTTTTACTGATAGACATTGAGGTTGAATTCAACCTTTTCTTCTTATGAATATTGTTGCCATGAATAACCTTACAAATAGGACAGTTTTTACATATCTAAGAATCTGTAGGAAAATTTTCTCAAAGAGAGATTATTGAGCCAAAAAGTAAATGCCTTTGTGATTTTGGTAGACATTGCCAAATTGTCCTCCAAAGAGGTTGTACCAATTTATATATCACCACTAAAGCATGAAACTGTGGAAGCCATAATTTCAAATGAAAAAAATATCCTTAACTTGATCAATACAGTATGTTCCTTCATAACAATGTGGATGGTTACTCTAGACCTTAGAGCAAGTCCCTGACATCGAGGGAAAAAAATCCTTTAGGGCCTGAGTTTCAGTTCCCCCTAGACCACATCACTTTAAGACCCCAGATATCCTTCCCTGACCTTTTCTTTTTGTTCATCTTCTATTCTGACTTAGGGTTTGGCTTTGGATTCTGTTTTTGCAGCTTCTTCCAGGTGCCTGCTCTCTCACCGTGTGGCAATAGCTTTGGGGTTGGTGAATGTCATTCTTGTGAGTTTGCTGCTGTTCAAATGGGTTCTGTGCCAGGGTAAGTGCTAACTTATATGGAAATTAATCTTTCATTTATCCATTTTGTGTTCTCAAAGCAATAGAGCACAACAGAAACATTGAAAAATGAAAAATAATCTCAACAAAATAAATCACCACTTGTATACAACATTTGCTGGGTACATTTCAATCAAGTCCTCTAAAATCTCCCACCTTTGTTATTTATTTATTTATGTAAGTAAGATTGGGTGTAGTTCTAATCATAGTATTCTTATAATTTTGTATATTGCTTTTTAATTCTATATTTTGTTGTAAATATTTTCTTACCTACTGCTATATTTATCATGATAATCAAATTATAATATTAATTCTGTTTAGCTTTCACATAAAAGATATAATTTAATTAAACATGTTCTGATTTGTTTCCTAATCAGAGAGCTCTTATATTTTTTTGTAATAAACTTTGCTAGATTTAGTTCTTGTAGATCCTTAAAGATGATAATTCAGAGGGCCCTCAGTTTATTGTTTCACAATCCAGAGTCCTAATTTAGATTTACGTTATCTGGGGATGACTGTTAGTGACAGGTTATAAAAACTGTTCACTAGGATTCTGAAGTTTCAGCCCTAGGAGCTCTACCTCAGACCCAAGTTCTACTTTTGATAAAAAGAGACTCCTAAGGAAGTTGGAAATTTCTCATTCAGGCTGGGTCTTGTTGCAATTGTATGGAAAAAGCACAAATCTATCAGATGCCAAATTTAAATTCGACCTGTAGAAAATTATTTTGGTCCCATGCTGGGGCTTTCTGTAGAAAAATTGTCTAGAGGGATGCTGGGATAGTTCAGCAGGCTGAGTGCATGCCTCACAAACCCAAGGTCGGGGGATCGAATCCTGGCTCTGCCCATGCAAACCCATATGCTGAACTGCAGGGCAACTGGTAACTTTTGGGATGGCAGAGATGGTTCTCACCTCCCAGTGGGAGGCCCTTAGTTCAGTTCCTGCTCCATGTGGCCCCACATTCACCTGTGTAGAGTGAAACCACATCACAACTAATTATGCACAGCTATGGAGACTGCTCTGGGCCCTCCCTCCTTCTCTCTCTCAACTTCTCTCAAACAATAAAATAAATCCTTAAAAGAAAAAGAAAAATTGTCTAATCTTTACATTAAAAAGGACTACTTCCCTCACTTTTTAAAATTCCCAGATCTGGAATAGATACTGTTGACGTCAGAATTATTCAAACCTATAAAGAATTTCTATGAATTTATTTGAGACAAACTGATGACAATTGCTGGGAAACAAGATCTCAAGTGCTCCAGAGTGACAATTTGCATGTTCTTTCATGCATTTAAAGTTAAGGAGGGAACATAAGAAAGATTATATGAAGGTGAGAGAAAGCAGAGCTGGGATTGGGTTACACCCAGCGTGCTCTCTTGAGGGTGGTTACACCTTTGAGGGAAAGTACAGGATCCGGCAGAAGTAACGTCATAACGTCGTAAGGCTTGCTTTGTCTCACCCGAGATGGACAGCAATTTGAACATTTCACCTAAAATGTCATGTAGTGTGCTTGGGTGTGAGATTGTTATGTTACAGAATTACATGCTTATAATTTTATAATAAAAGATTTGGTATAGATTACTAGCTCATTAAAAAAAGGGGCATTACTTCTGCTGGACCCTGTATTTTTAGTATTTCACAGGCATGCTAACTTATATGTATAAGAACAGTGAACAGGGCTTGCTTTAAAACCTTTTACTAAAAAAGTTGTAGGCTTAGGATGTCACTACCCACCCATGACCTGTCCAGTTAGGAATCTATGATCAGATTACCCTGTGAGGTTACTTTCCATAGACCCCTTTTTTATCCAAAATACATAATCAATTTTTTAATTATATATCTACACGTGTGTTCACTTGATATAAAGGTTCATACTTGCCTCCTGTGGAGTTATGCTTATGGTGAGTTTATACAAATGTTTCATGGAAGTAAAAAATTATGGAATCTTGTTTGAAATTACCTTGAAAGTTTATTCAGTTCCCTTTCATGTTTCACAGAACTATAATCCAATCATTTTCAAGGAGAATGTTCTGTAGTTATAAGGACTCAGTGAAAAGAACTGTATCACTTTTTATTTTTAGTATCTGATACACTTTTCTGTCAGAAAAACTGTTTTCCTTTTTAAGTTTTATTTATTTATTGGCAGAGAGAGAGAGAGAGAGAGAGAGAGAGAGAGAGAGAGAGAGAGAGAGAGAGAGAGGGAGAGGGAGAGGGAGAGAGAAAGAGAGAACTGAGCTGGGGGAACTCCCTAGTTCAGCATATGGTTCCACACAGGCCGGGGCCTGGGCCGAGATTCGATCCTCGGTCCCTGGCACTGCAAAGTGAGCACCCAACCCATTGAGCCATCCCGGCTTCCCCAGAAAAACTGTTTTTAATATAGAAAGTTAAATTGTTTTTGCTGAAATGTCTTCTATTCAATTTCCAATGATGATAGACAATCTCAGCTGTGAGTAAAACAACCCAAATATTTCATTATAGTTAACTTTGCTTTTTCTAGTTCCTAGCCTTTTCGTTTGTGCTTTTATGGGGTGTCAAATTGAGGGTGGGCATTCTGAAAAATTCTGCCTGATTGAAGCAATGAACATTATGCAGTTACACAGTTAAACACTGAGCATGTTATGCAAATACAGTTATCTGGTATGCATTTATCACACATGCATAAAGGTCTCTAGCACACGTAATGTACTCTCTCTTGAATCCTCAGCCATATTGTTCCCCTTTCCTTCCCTGCTCCTTCAGTCATAGTCACATCCTTGCTTAGTGGCACATACAATAGTAATGGGGCTGGACATTGTGAGGTACTTGATTTGAGACCACACATTGTTCATTTCTCTAAATCGTAATCTGAAACGTGGTGGGGCAGGAAGATGTTGGGGCTGCCGTATTGCATTTTATTTCCCATTTTGTTTCCCAGACGAAATGGTTCGTAAAGATGTGAACCACGTCCTCTTCCTTTCTAGATTCCAAGTACTCCACTTGTGCCAGCTGTTCTAACTGCCCGGACTTCTGGATGGGGTACGGTGACCACTGTTATTACTTGTCAGCGGAGAAAAAGGACTGGAATTCTAGTCTGGAATTCTGCTTAGCCAAAGATTCACGTCTCCTTATGATGATCAACAACCAGGAAATGGTAAATGCAAACACTTAGCAAATGTAGGTTGCTTTGTTTGTGAAGGCTGTTCAAATGTATCGTGTATACTCTTTTGAGGAACAAAAGGAATAGCCTTCTCTTTCCCTCTCCTCTCTCTTCTTTCTTTACCTTTCCTCCTCCTCTACCTCTGCCTTTTCCCCTCCCTTTTCTTACTTCATCCTCTTGCCTTGCTTGACCCTAAAGGCCCCAGTTATAGGAACCTAGATTTCCACACAGGTATATGTGTGTGTGTGTGTGTGCGTGTGCGTGTGCGCGCGCGTGCGCGTGCGTGTGTTGGAGGTGGACAGATGGTGAGTATTAAGAGAAGAATTCAATCTGAAATACAGGTCTACTTAAAAGATTCATTAGATCCACAAGCACGTGGGTCCAACAAGAAGGCAACAGATTCTTCTTATGCAAAAGCCAGTGGAATTTGGGAGGGAGATGAAGTAACATAGCATAGCAAGAAAGAGATTATGGCAAGGGCTTAAATGCCTTTGCAATGTTTTTCCTTCATTAGAATCCAGTAAATTCTGAGCTAAGAAGCAATTGGGCTTGAGAGAGGGTGTGAAAAAAGAAGCAGTTATAGAAAGTTGGGAAAGAAGGATGAAAACCTTCCATAATTTCTATGTCCCTATGCTGTGTGTGTGTGTGTGTGTGTGTGTGTGTGTGAGAGAGAGAGAGAGAGAGAGAGAGAGAGAGAGAGAGAGAGAGAGAGAGAGAGAGAGAGAGAGAGATTTTAAGGTCCTCTCAGAGTTAAGCAGGTGGGCTGCTCTTGCTCCAGGGCTCCAAGAAGAGCTCTTTGTTAGTCCTAGAGCACTTCAAGGTAACACAAGGAGTTGACATCCTGAGGTAACCTGGTGCAAAAATCAATCCAATTCTAACGTGTCAATGCAAATGACATACATTACAAAGAAAACAAGAAATCCTAGTTAAGTTTGTAGTGCTAATTTCATGCTGATTTTTGTATATTGATATTGCTTTCTGTATTCTTTTTTGGGTAGCATCAAGTCACAGAGAATAGATTATTAAACATTCAACAATATGAACATCCCTTGGGGGAAATTCAGAGAGATAATTACTGTAGAGCAGTAGGGGAGAACATATAGTTTCCAAATTTTATAACCTCCCATTTTAAGAAAAGATTAAAGCATCTAGAGTCCTGTTTTCTGTCAAAGAAATACTCATTCCTTTGAAAGTTTAGATAGAATCCAACTCCAAATTAGTGCACCTCTGTGATTTACTTTTCCTTTATGCCTTTCCTAAACTAGGTGGCTGAATGCATTGGGGATTATTCATTAGATGCATGAAGTCTTTATTTTATGGCATCTGGTAACAATAACCTTGCTTTCTGGACCAGTTTGCAGCCACTCCTTTTCTCACTCTGGTACAATTGCTCCTGAGAACTTGAACTGACTGAAGTCAGTAGCAAAGTGAGCAAAGAGCCTGAAACATTGCTAGGCAAATACTGATAAACAGCGTAGTGAGTCATAAGGCAAGACACTGCCACAGAGAATTGTGGTGTAGCAGTTATTATAGATTATACAGTGTAATAATAAGATGAGGAGGAAAAGGGCTAAGGCACAGAGTCTCTGGGAGTTGGGGATCTTTCTGTGTCTCTGAGATGCCCCCACAGAAATGGAATAGTTCTTAGGGGAATTTTATCTTTCCTTTCTTTCCTTACTTTCCCTAATCTTGCCTCCATGGTGCCTAAATTGAACAGAGTTAGACTGGTTGCATAGACTGGTTGCATTTCCAAAACTGATTTATTTTCTCTTAAGGCCCCTTGGTTCAAGTCAGTCCTGGAGAGGGTGAAATATTCCTGATAATTTAATGGTTTTGCTTTTGACATTTCTGTGGTTCTCCTGCCTAATTCTTTTTTTTTTTTTTTTTTTTGCCTTCAGCTTTTGTCAGGTTCTATAGAACCAACTTGACTTATATTTGATCTGATGAGCCTCTGTTCTCAAGGCAAGATTTACATATTATGTTAAGGGATGCTTGATATTTCTAGTATCATACTTAGGTCTAAACAGCTACCAAAAGAGCATATGCATCTATTAAAACTGAAGTTTTTCAAATTGGCATTTCACAGGCAGAGAATACTGCCAGGGAATTCGGTTGCTATACGTAGAGGCTACAAGGCTATAAGATGTATCCATTTCATGTTGTTAGTCATCTTTCAGTAAGGTTCATATATATAATCCACCTCTATCTTAGACCAGTTATAACAGAGTGAATAATAATAATAAAAAAATAATAAAAAAACTACCATGTCTTGAGCACCTGTTATGTGCTAGATATTTATGTTTATTATTCTTAATCTTCACAGCATAGCATACAAAGTAGAATTCAACACCTCCATTTCATTGATGAGTGAATACAATTCAGAAGTGAAGTCCAAGGTTACAAATCCGACAGAGCTAGTTCTTCTCTTCCTCTTCTGCGTCTCTGTCTCCTCCTCCTCCTTTTTCTTTCTTTTCTCTCTCCATTCACCCCTCCCTTCACCTTTTTCTCTCTTTTAATTTTTGCAGAGACAGATTTTAAACTCCACATTAACCTATATTTTCAAGTCACTTACAAAAATATTGTATTCGACAGCTTCCAGAATCCATCTTGCACGTGCTAGAAAAAAAGAGAACTTTTTTCTATTACTCATCTTTTGGTGCTTTTTCTTTTCTATACATGTTTTAAAAATTATTTAATTTTGAAATCTGGAACATATATTATATAGTCCTTGTGATTGAAATATATTTAAAATAGTGAGATACTCATTTATCTCTTCTTTCTATCTTGGACTTCAAGATTGATTTTCTATTTTTGAGAAAATAAAAACAAAATAGGAATTGAATTGCTCTGCTATTTCCTCAGTGTTCTGTTTACATTACGGTATCTGACCTTTGTTGTTCTTGCTCTTTGAATTTAGAGTTTCAGACATAGTCAAATTCTTGATTTTCATTTTCTTTTTATTCCCCTACAAGTTCATTTTGAATGGTAACATTTGTTTCTTAGAGTTGTTGATGTATTATTTTAAAGTACACATTCACTTGTGAGTTTTGTATGGAAAGATTTTGGTTTCTGTAAATTTATCTCAGGATAAATCTCCTCACCCCATGGTATCTTTCTTCTTCATAACCATAACTTGAGACTATATTACCAGACTTTATTGTTTTAATGTGCTCTCATTTAACTTTAACCACCTTTCCTAATAGAAGTTATGACTGCGGGATTGTCGCTCTCTTCTCCCTGAAATTTCGATATTGGCTTTTCTTGTATTTAGGGTTTACTTCTAATTGTATGCAAGGTTTCCTTCTGCAGAGTCCGCTGTGCAAACACTATGGTAATTTGGTTACCTTTCCCCATATTTTTAAGTAGAATCAGGTAATGGAAAGAGCTTAATTATTTTCAGCTATTCATGAGTTTGTTTTTACTACATTACTTACTCTGTAAATTTCAGCAATTTTCTTAGCCTCTCTGACTCTCAATTTTCTAATATACCACGTGGAGAAAAATATTTCTAGAATTTTTATGAATATCAGGTGAGAAAATCTATGTGAACATTTCTTTCACATAGTAGGAATCACTCAATTTTAGTTTTTCTTCTTTTCCACTTTAACTGATTTTTCTGGCCTCTTAAAATAAAGCCCAGAGTCAAGATAACTTCTATTTTTCTCTTTTGTCTCCCAAGACATGAAATTTCAGTAAAGTATATACTACACAGTTAATTATGATTTGTTGAATTGAGCCTTTCCCTTATGAAGAAATATGAAATTATATGTCAGAAGGTTGAATGAAATGGCTGGAAACACGGGGCAGGTAGTAGGAGAATTGTTTTACTCTGGAGGTCTTTATAGGCTGGTAATGTGTGTGTATTTTGTTTCCCTTTCTTCATAAACAGATCATGCAGCCAGTATGAACTTCACACCAAAAGTAGGTGTGGTAGGTAGGTTAGGATATCTATCTCTCACTATCTTTTCTTTTTTTTAACTTAAAAAAATGTGGTAAAATATGCATAACATAAAATGTAGCATTTAGTCATTTTCAAGTATACAATTAAGCGACATTAAGTATATTCACTTTGTTTTGTAACCATTACCACTATTTCTCTCTAGGTTGTTTTTATCATTTCAAACAGAAATTCTGTACTCATTAAACAATAACTCCCTATTTTTTCCTTCCCCCAGACTCTGGTGACCACTATTCTACATGTTGTCACTCTGAGTTTGCCTGTTATGTCCTTTTGTATCTGGCTTATTTCAGTTAGCATGCATTTTAGGTTTCTCATGCTATAGCATGTATCAGAATTTCATTCCTTTTTTATGGCTGAATAATATTCCATCACATGGCTATATCACATTTCGTTTATCCACTTACCTGTTAATGAATAGTTTTTCACTATATATATATATATATATATATATATATATATATATATATATATATATATATCTTTTTTTTTTTTTTTATTTTAAAGTTGAGGTGGCTGGCTCCTCATCGGCCAACTTTTATTTATTTATTTATTTAATTTTTGACAGAGAGAGAGAGAGACAGAGAGAGAGATACAGAGATAGAGAGAGAACTGAATGGGGGGAGCTCCCAGCTCAGCATATGGTTCCGCATGGGCCGGGGCCAGAATTCGATTCCTGGTCCCCGGCTCTTCAAAGTGAGCACTTAACCCACTGAGGCATTCTGGCTTCCCCTCACTATATTTTTGAGAGAATAGTCTGGTTTACAGAGCAAGGATCATTAACTTTTAGTATTATGCACATACACACAATTATAGAGAAAATTCTTATTAGTATGAAACTCTAGTAATTTGTAGCCTGTCAAATTTTCTTTTGCGATCTCTTAATGCATTGCTTTACTTGCTATAAGATAGCTGAAAAAATCTGAAAATAGGAAAAACTTATTTTTAAATATTATGTTAGTGAGAGTAATATGCTCAGTGTGTTTTTATTTAAACTCCAGACATATTTTTGGGTGAAATAACTAAATTTAAAGCAATATATTTAATTGATTTTAGACTTTATGGGTGCTCTATATGGTACTATTTTCAAATTAATAACTATATTTGTTGCTTTAACTACTTTACCTGACAAAGTGTCTGGAGATTAAAGAAAAACATATTAATGATATTATTTGAAAATATAACAGATACACTATTTAAAAAACACATTTCTCATATTTTTTTGGACACCCTGTGTTTATATTGTGTTTTTATCACATTGCATTATTTCATTCTCATTTTTTTCTAAATGTTAAATTATTCTATTTATTTTTATTTTTTTAAAATATATATATTTTTATTTCTTTATTTTTGACAGAGAGAGAGAGAGAGAGAGAGAGAGAGAGAGAGATAGAGACAGAGAGAGAACTGAACTGGGGGAGCTCCCAGTTCAGCATATGGTTCTGCACGGGCTGGGACCGGGATTCAATCCCTGGTCCCCGGTGCTGCAAAGTGAGTGCTTAACCCACTGAGCCATCCCGGCTTCCCCTATTTATTTTTAAAAATTCTGTATTATTTAACTATGGCTTAACTATTTTATATTCTTAGACTAAATTTTATTTATTAACAATTTTTATGCAGCTAGAAGGATATTATATGAACTATTTTTCTTGAGGTCATTTCCTTAGGATATAGTCCTGAAATTAAGTTAGCCAATTGAAAATATGACCAGTTTAATAGCCTTGATATATTATTAGTTTGCTTCCATATGGGTTGAAATAACAATATATCCCATAAAAAAACGTTAATTTTGGAAGTTTAAGGAGTATGCCTTATGTCTTAAAAATATTTTCATAACATTTTAAAATATTACCTGCAAAATGGCGTGCACATGTGTGTGTGTGTAAGGTATAAATGTTGACCTAAAACTATAAAGGAAGTGGAAAGAAAAATGGGTGATGTCTTCATCTTGTTTTTAGATTTTGCATTTTTTTCCCTCTGAAATAGAACCAAACATTACAAACTCTAAAGTGAAAACATCTAAGTGCTCTAGTTCACACCTTCTCAGGAGGCCAAGAGTCTGAATTAACACCCTTGCTTATACTTTTATGCTGCCTTTACACACACACACACACACACAGAGACACACACAGAGACACACACACACACACACACACACACACACACACTTAATGAGTACATTGAACATAGGAATTGCACTCTAGTTTTAAAGTCTTCTTTGAAATGGGAAGGTTTTCAAGTGAAAGTGATGTGGTAATATTTTCATTATCCAGCCTTACCAGTGAGATGTAGTGACTTAGAGTTAGTTGCATGAGTCTTGAGAGTAGTAAGTGCAGGACTGGAATTTGTAAGTGACATGATCTAATCTCAGCTCTTCAGACTCTAATTGAGATTTTGGGGCAAGTCTTTATTCATTTCTATGTTTTATTAGTTGTCATTCCTTCCTTTGAGAGGAAGAGAGAAATGGACTGGTTTTCTTTCTTTCTTTCTTTCTTTCTTTTTTTTAGGAAAGGAACAGTTATGTATATTTTTCATTTTTTAAAAAATTTTTATTGTTAAATTTAATGGGGTGACATTGGTTGGTAACAATTAGATAGTTTACAGAGGTACATCTTTTTTTTTGTTTGTTTGTTTTAAAAAGCTTTATTTTACTGTTTTTGACAGAGACAGAGAGAGACAGAGAGGAGGGGGAGGGCCCAGAGCAGTCTCCAAAGTTGTACATCATCTGTTTCTAACATGGTTTTGTTCCACACAGGTGGGCGGGGGCTGTGAAGGGCAAAAATTGGGCTGGGGGCCTCCTGCATGGGAGGCACACCCCCTTGAGCCAGGGGCCAAACTGGGGGGCAAGAACCGAATTGGGGACCTCCTGCATGGGATGCATACTCCAGTTCAGCATATAGGTTTGCATTTGATCTTCGGTCCCAGGGGCTGCAAAGTGAGCAGTTAACTTGCTGAGCCATTCCAGCTTCCCCAAGGACTGGTTTTCTTAGAATTCCAGTGGAGAAATGAATAAAAACTCATTTTCCCCCTAATTTAAAGAATCCTTTTAAGCAACTTTGTTAATAAATGCATGAAAGGTTTCAAGCTGTTCTGAAAGTTAAGATATCATTTCATCTCTCTTACCCTTCCTTTCCCTTTCAGTCTACCCTCTCACCCCCAACAATTAAGGACTTGATGGGGGTAAAGTAAAAAATGAAGAGAATTTGTGTTTGAATAATTTTAATTTCTTGCAGCCAAAGACTTGACTCTATATTCCTTTTTAAAGATTTATTTTAATTGTTGTTTTGTTTTTTTTGACAGAGACAGCGAGAAGGGGGAGGGCCCAGAGCAGTCTCCATAGTTGACAGCATTAGTGTTCCATATACTTTCACTCCACACAGGTGGGTGTGGGGCTGCCCAGGGCAGGAACTGGGCCGGGAGCCTCCCTCATAGGCCCCGGCAAGAACTGAACTGGGGGCACACCCCAGGTCAGCATATGGGTCCTCCTGGGCCGGAGCCAGAATTTAATCCTTGGTCTCCGGGGCTGCAAAGTGAGCGCTTAACCCCCTGAGCCATCCCAGCTTCCCCTATATTCTTTATTCTATAAATATTATTGAACATAATTTTGTATTTTTTTCTAGGTGCTTGGTACACAGTAGTAGTAAGCAAGAATTCTTGCTATTATGATACTTACATGTCAGTCAGAGGAAAGACAGACAACAAACAAGTAGACATATATGTTAATATGTGCTTTGAAGAGACTGAAACAGTATGTTTAATAATGAATGTAGGTACTACTATAGGTTGGCCAATGAACGAAGGGCTTTCTAAGGAGGTAACACTTCAGCTGAGACCTAAATCTGAATGACAGCTATGTAAAAATGTAGAGTAAAGGTAATCTAGGTAGAGGGAAAAGCTAGGTTAAGATCCTAAAATAAAAATGACTTTGTCATGTTAAGAGAACAGAAAGAAAGCTCACTGGCTGGAAACTATTAAGTCAATACATTGTTGGGATGAGCTAGATCACGTAAGATCTTATAATACATTGTAAGCATTTTAGATTTTATTCTATGTGAAATGGGAAACCATTGTGGAGCATTAGTCAGGGACAAAATGTGATTTTAATTATTACTGGAAGGAGGGAGCCTGATATAATGAGAAAGTTGGCTCTGGGAGAGAAGATTGGATGCTTATTCAATAGGAGCTGTGGGTAGTAAGCTCTTTCACTCAACGGAACCAGTTTCCTCATCTATAAAGGTGGAGATGATAATATTTGTCTAACTTCTAGGGTTGTCAAGAATTTCATTGCAGGAAAATGTCCTGGTAAATATCAAAGCTAAATCCTCACAAAGAAACTGAGTTTCAGCTAGACAAGTTATTATATTTGTTCATCTTCAGATCATAGGGGCGGGGCTAATGGTAAACACCTGTATATTGTTTTTGTTTTGTTTTGTTTTCCTAAATGCCATATGGCATACCCATCATGTCAAATGAAATTAGGAATGAATGATTTTATAGGACCTTAAAGTACCATACATAATAATATGATGTAATTGTTCTCAGGATAGTTTACCCTGAGAGAACAAAGCTATCATTGGAGATAGATTATTTGGGAAGAAAGTACTGGTAAACAAGTTGTGTTGATTTTTCTAATGCTTCATCTGGAAGCCACCACAACCCTGTGTCTTCAACAGAAACTAGGATTGAAATCCAGTGAAGAGAAAATAGGAGTTATTGTGAAAATGGAAAATAGCACAAAAGACTTGTTTTATCTCTGTATGGACTGCATATATGTGTCCCTCCAAAATTCACACGTGGAATTCCTAATCCCCAACGTGTTGGTCTTTGGAGCTGGTCTTTTGGGAAGTAATTAGCTGTGAGAGAACTTGCCTCTCTCTCTGCTCTCCACCACGTGAGGACACAATGAGAAGATAGCCGTCTACACACCAGAAAGCAGGGTCTCACCAGACACCAGATCAAATGGCACCTTGGTCCTCAATTTTCCAGTACTGTGAGAAATGAATGTTTTAGTCACCCAGTCTATGGTATTTGTTATGGCAACCCAAACTGATGAAGACAGCTCCTTTAGTGTATTCACAGGGAGTGCAAAGAGGCTTTATACCTCTCTTGTCTTGAGAAGAGAAACTCTTTAATCAGTTATTTATGCTAACAGAAATTTCCAAGTAGGTAATGGAGGCTCTAGTCTAGAGACACAGCTAAGAGCAGAGTTCTACCATTCTGACATTTTTGTAAGCATTTTCCTGGAAGGGAATAAAAATGATAACATCACAATGGGACATCTAGTGGCATTGTAACAATCATAGAGAGCTGAAATCTCACTGCTTTCTTAGTAATTTCCAGATCAGAGTATTTTCTTCCAAAGATATTTGATTAATAAAGCTATTATTAGAAAGTATTGATATGTTCAAATGTATAAGTTTGGAGCAAAATTAGGAAGTTTAAAAATACTTTCTCCTGAAACTTGAAGACTAAAGTAATTTTTTTTTTAAGATTTATTTTTATTGTTTTTGACAGAGAGAGAGAGAGAGAGAGAGAGA
>PVKE010026700.1:0-22110 GCA_004027555.1 Craseonycteris thonglongyai
CTGCGGAGCTGCTGCATGAGGGGCAATGCTATCAGTGGTGGAGAATGGACTAGACCCCCGGGCTGCCATCCCGGTAGGTGGCAAGGGAGGATCAGTGGGTGGGGAGGGGTCACAGTACAGCCATTTCATTGGTTTTTCTCACTTTGAAATAATGAACACTGTCCAGGAAGAGAGCCCTGGGGTTGAGAAAAAGTTATAGTAGAAGCATTTTCTGAGAAGAGTCTGCCCTTTCTAGATCATCTTATTGGTGATAAAATGGGTATTTACAGAAAGCAATGGGGATTTAATATAGATTGCCTGAAGACCAAGGATTTGTTCAAAGATGTTCGACAGATGACCAATAAGTACATGAAAAGATGCTCAGCATCATTAGACATTAGATAAATGAAAATCAAATGCACAATGAGATAGTTCTGCACACTCACTAGGATGGCTGTAATCAAAATGGCAGACAATAGTGAGTGTTGGTGGGTCCCAGAGAAATTGGAACACTTACACATTACTGGTGGGAATATAAAATGGTGCGGCCATTAGAAAAATAGTTTAATAGTTCCTGAAAAAGTTAAACATTTAGTTACATATGACCCAACATTTCCACTCCTAGATAGATACCCGAGAGAATGGAAAACTCATTGTCAACA
Source organism: Craseonycteris thonglongyai (assembly GCA_004027555.1). NCBI lineage: Eukaryota > Metazoa > Chordata > Mammalia > Chiroptera > Craseonycteridae > Craseonycteris > Craseonycteris thonglongyai. The sequence goes on from PVKE010026700.1 coordinate 642, forward strand.
CAGAAACATGTGCATGACTGTTCATAGCTGCTCTATAGGCAAAAAGCGGGAGCAACCCAAGTGTCTGTTAATGGATGAACAGATAAATAAAATGTGGCAAATGCACATAATGATTTTTTTCCTTCTTTTTTATGCCACCTGTGGAATGAAAGTATGTCAAAAAAACTTAATGACGTACAGCTGTGGAGAGTCCTCTGGGGCCTCCCCCCTTCTCTCTCTCTGTCTCTGTCTGTCAAAAACAATAAAATAAATCTTTAAAAACAAAAAGGTTTGGGGATGCCAGATGGCTCAGCAGGTTGAGCTCTTGTCTCGCAGCCCTGGGGTTCCAAGAATCAAATCCTGGCCGCAGCCCATGCGGATCCATATTATGAATTGGGGTGTGGCCCCAGTTTGGTTCTCACCAGGGTAACCTTCCTATGTGGGAGGCTCCCGGTTCAGCTCCCACCCCTGCTCACAGCTGCGTGCCTTCCATGCAGGAGACCCCTGGCCCACTTCCTGCTCTGAGCAGCTCTGCGCCCACCTGTGGAATGAAACCATGTAGAAAACTGATGACATGCAACTATGGAGACTGCTCTGGGCCGTCCCCCTTTCTCTCTCTCTCTCTCTCTCTCTCAGTCAAAAACTAAAATTAAAAAAAAAAAAGGATTTATGTGGCTATGAGTTCATTGAAGTTTAGTTTAAAAAACAAAATGCACAAGTATCTGCACGAAAATAATGGTCTCTCTGGATGGTATGTGTCGCTTTCCTTTTCTTTTCTGTGATTTATCTTTATTTTCAATAGTTAGCCTGTGCAGTTTTGCAAAAGGCGTATATAGATACCTACTCGTATAGGTGTGTGGTTGTGCATGCATTTGACGACAGGCAGTTCCAGTCCAGGGGTCACCATAGGATCCTCTAAAGGCCTGTGTTATGCTTGGCCCTGCCTAGGTCATTAAGAAGAAGCTAGTGGGATCCATGAAGGCGTTACAGAAGCAGTATGTGTCCTCAGACACTGCGGTCACTAGCGAAGACGGAGATGCCAACACCATGTGCAGTGCCCTGGAGGCCGTGTTTATCCATGGCCTGCACGCTAAGCACATCGAGCCGAGGCCGGGGGAAAGAGGAAGAAGAGTGCCCACGAGAAGCCTCTGCCTCAGCCTGTCTTCTGGCCCCTCCTGAAAGCTGTCACCCACAAGTGAGATCAGCTGGGCAGGTTTTGCTTTGGGGATAAGCTTCCGAGTGTGGGGCCCAGGCTCTTCTCCAGCTATGCGGCAGGAAAGCAGCAGAGGCGCTCTGTGCACTAGAATAGAGATGGCTGAGGTAGGCACTGTTCTTAGACGGAACCTCATCAGCCCCTCAGGCCTCAGGCAACAGTGTGGGACTCCTAGGAGCCCCTGGGCGGGTCACCTTTGCAGGCGCTGCCTTTTCACCACACCCTGGCAGAGTTAGGTGGTTGCAGCAGAGGTGGTGTGGCCTGCAAAGCCTGCGATCTTTACCATCTGGCCCGTTACAGAGATTTGCTGACCCTGCCTTAGAGTATGTGAACATCTGTGTGCTAAGTATTAGACTCATAACAAGGTATGGGCTTTAGAGCTTGTTTGCTTGTATGTTTTGAGAGTAGAATCCAGATAAAGCATCTGAGTATTTACCATGAGATGCTTGTCTTTGTGGCCTTGCCCCTAACTGCCTGGGCTTTGGAGCAAGTAGCTGGCACTGTGCCTTTGAAGGCTATTAAATGCCACCTTCAGCCTGAAGGTGCCTTGTCACTCTAATCTTCCTTTTCATGCCTACTGCCACTGCCTTGTCTCCAGTCTCACCTCTCTTCTGGGTGACAGTGGCTTCTAATTGTCCCCTTATCTCACTCTGTCTTTTTTTTATTGTTAAATTTATTGGGGTGACATTGATTGGTAACAATTAGATAGTTTGCGGATGTACAAGTCCATATCACATCACCCATGCATCGCATTATGTGCCCACCACCCAGAATCAGCTCCCTTTCCATCACCATATATCCAGTGTGCACTCCCACCTCTCTTCCCCCCCCCCCCAACTCTGTCTTTTCTGAACGTTCACTGAGCTAAAGCTAACCAGAGCCAGTCACTGAGTCCTCAGGGCCTGCACTCCTGTGCAGGAGACTTCCGCAGGGGACTGTGGGAATTGAGGGAGGGGGTCATTTACATCAGATCACAGCATTCGGGAACTGAGTTTGGTACTCCTGGGGTCGGATCTCATCCTGAGCAACCCATCCTGAAGGCTGCCTAGCTGGAGTTCAAGTCACTTTCCTGTGCAAAGCCCTGTAGTCACAGGCTCCCAACTGGTAGCCTGTAGTCTGATTCACCCATGTTCCTATCCTTTATGCCTTTTTTTCTTTCAATCCCTTTTGCCTAGAAGGTTCTCCTTCCATCTTTGCCTATTGAAATCTCATAAGGCCCAGCTCAGAATCTGCCTTTATTATGGCATTTTTCTTATTGCAACCTCGAAATGATTTCCCAGCCCCGGCCACAGCTCTACTAACAACAGGTGTGTCCCAGAAAGGTGGTCACTTAGAGGGCAGGGACCATGTCTTTACTCTGTGTCTTCACAGCTCCAAGGACCTTGTACAGTTAACATGTCCTAGATGTGAGCAGATGGTATCAGGGGCCCAAGGAGTAGTTGTAGTCAAAGTGATCATGATTCTTCATAACAGCAGCCTCAGGAAAGTTGGGGGTTATAGCTTCACATTTCTCAGTTCCCCTTAGAACATTATTAGCCAAGAATTTTTCATGCCTATTATATTTTCAGTCTTTATTATTGGCTCTTGCCCACCAGTGGATAAAGCAACCTGTCCGTGATTTGCAGTCGTTTCTTGAGACAGTCTGTCCTCCTTGTTTGCAGGCACATCATCTCAGAATTGGAGCACCTGATCTTTGTGAGCACAGACGTGGGCCGCTGCCGGGCCTGGCTGCGGCTGGCCATCAACGATGTCCTGATGGAATGCTACCTGAAACTGCTGCTCCAGGAGCAGGCTCGCCTGTGCGAGTACTATCAACCCACTGCCCTGCTTCGAGACGCCGAGGAGGGCGAGTTCCTCCTCAGCTTCCTGCAGGGCCTAACATCCTTATCCTTCGAACTCTCTTACAAGTCCGCCATCTTGAACGAGTGGACGCTTACCCCACTGGCCCTGTCTGGGCTTTGCCCACTCTCTGAGCTCGACCCTCTCACTGCCTCCAGGACAGAACTACAGCGGAACGAGTCCCTGGATTCCGTTTCCCATTCCTCAGGCTCAGAGGACATCGAAGTCCAGCACTCAGGCCACAAGATTCGACGGGACAGGCAGCTCACTGCCTCCTCCCTCAGCCTGGACACGGCAAGTTCGTCCCAGCTGTCCTGCAGCCTGAACTCTGATAGCTGCCTTCTCCAAGAGAATGGCTGCAAGAGCCCAGACCATTCTGAGGAGCCCAAGTCCTACGACTCAGACCTGGGGACAGCAAATGTCCATGGTGTCTGGATCTATTTCCATTTACTGAACTTGCTATGAAAGTGAGTGCTGGGGAAGCCGGGATGGCTCACTGGGTTAAGCGCTCACTTTGCAGCCCTGGGCACCGAGGATCGAATCCCAGCCCTGGCCCGCATGGACCCATATGCTGAACTGGGTAGTGCCCCCAGTTCAGTTCTCACTGGAGTGAGTCCCTGGCCCAGTTCCTGCCCTGTGCAGCCCTGCGCCCACCTGTGGAATGAAACTATGTGGAAAAACGAATAATGTGCAACTATTGAGACTGTTCTGGGCCCTCCCCCTTCTCTCTGTCTCTGACTGTATCTCTCTGTCAAAAAAAAAAAAAAAAGTGAGTGAGTGCTGCTCTGAGAGGAACCAGTAATAGAGGAAGGAATTCTGTTGGAGAATCCGCTATCATAAGAAGGAGGACGTGGCTGTACTTTGGCACCTCACTCTGTGGTTCTCCCGTTGGGCCCTTACTGTGGACTGCCTTATAACCGAGACCTTGTGAATGTAGCCACTGTATCGTCAGGGGTGGGGCCTTGGGGCTGCCCTCGTTGCTCAGCAGGTAGCTTCTGGAGCACAGGCGGCTGCTCCCCAGACTTCACTCTCCTGAGTCCTGGGTATTGCTAGAAGCCCCGCCCCATCAGCTGTGCTTCTAAGCCCCTGGGAGTGGTTACAGAAACAGTACACAGACTCTGATGTAGTTGAGATCTTTCAGCCTCAGCCCTTTTCCTGTATCAGCCCTGACAGATAACGGGGTGTGGGCTTCGCTTCTTATCAGGGTGTGGTTCCCTGTAAATGAAGCAGCCACAACCCCTGAGCTCTGAGAAACAGTCACTTGGAAGCGGGAGCTCTATCTTCGTTTTTGTTGGTCCACACTGAGCCCATCAACTCCCTAGCAGTTTGGTCCATTTCTGCCACCTGTGCCAGGGAGAAGGTCAGGTGAGCCCCGAGTGACACACTTCCTGCTGATGGCTGTGGTGCTTCCAACTGTCGAGAGGATGGTCTCCCGACAACGTCCCTGTTTCAGAGCAGTGACCTGCAGGAATCTGCAGTGATGTATGTTAATCAGTCCACCCTTTCTGTAGCAAACTGCTGGCCTCCTTCCCGGGTCTCAGAAAACCGGTATAACCCTTTGAGAACAAGACTCACCATGTCCCACCAGCACTGACCAGTGGGGGTTAGAGCTCATTGGTAAAGCATGGGTTAGGTCTCTGCCGCAGTCCACAGTCCACTGTCACTGCAGAGTGCAAGCACCTCCTCCTCCTCCACGGTCACTGGAAGTGACACGCTGGGAAGCCTGGTGAGGCAGCCGGAGGCGGGGCTGTGAGATTTCTAATTCAGCTTGCTCTGCATACCCTCTACTACTTGTCTTCTGTCACCTGGTTCCCCCCACCTGCCTCCCACCCCACCTGTCAGGGAATTTTCTGCTTTAACCATTTGAAAGGAACGTGGGAGAGAGCATGAAGGAGCTGGGTCCTGATTTGGGGTAGTTCATGAAAATAAATACATTTTTTTACCTTTATGGTAATGTGCAGAAGCTTGGTACTTGACCATCAGATGGTGAGGAAGTGATCTGTGCTTCTACAGCTAAGTAGAATCTTGAGTGAGAGTCTAACATTTGCCGTCACTGTGTGGACCCGACATGTCTCTGGTCTCCTGTCGGTTATCACGTTTGACTTGGAAGCTGTCAGCGAGGCTTCTCAATCACTGGGCCGAGTGTAGAGTTGAACTTCTGTCCGTGAAGTCTCATGTCATTCTCACTTCTTTAGTCTCTTCGCGGTTGCTCGTTAATGTGTGGTTCATTTTCAAAATGGGTCTGGGCATTAGGTGAGATGTCATCCATACAAATGCAGTTGGTAATGTGAATAGATGTAACTTGGGGTCTGCCCAGCATTCATTTATATTTGTTATTTCACAAGAAATGGAATGTGCTTAAAATGAAAATGAGAAAGCAGAGAAGGCAGGTGGGGTGGTTTAGGAATAAAATAAATACCCTTTTGCTTTTGGTGGTAGGTGATGACATTCCTATGAGTGATCTTAGGTCTTTGTGTTGGTTTCGGTCAGTTGTGTTTCTGTTATTCCATCTTGGGCCACCTCAAACCCTCTCCTAAACATGGGTGCTGTCCCACCTATCATACTCAGCACAAGCCCCGAGATTCTACTCGACAAAGTAGAGCAGAAATCGGATAACAGGGACTTGGGAGCTAAGATACAGAGACAATGGTTTTCTATCTGTCTATCTGTCTGTCTGTCTGTCTATCTATCTATTTATAATTGCTTTTGACGGAGACAGAGGGAGACAAAGACAGAGACAGAAAGAAGGGGAAGGGCCCAGAGTCTCCATAGTTTTATGTCATCAGTTTTCCACATGGTTTTATTCCACACAGGTGGGCGGAGGCCACACAGGGCTGGGATCCTCCATCATGGGAGACAATACCCATGAGCCAGGGGCCAAACGGGGGCAAAACCAAGCTGCAGGTCCCGTGTGGGAAGCACACCCCAGTTTAGGATATGGGTCTACCTAAACTGGGGCCAGGATTGGAGCCTCAGTCCCTGGGGCTTCAAAGTGAATGCTTCACCTGCTGAGCCATTCCAGCTTCCATCAAAAGTATTAGATTTTAAAACAGACCCTGGAACCATGGGTGAAGGGTGCTTCGCCCCAGTGTCTATGGCCCGCTCTCTTGCTTAATCAGCTCAGATAGTGCGCCAGATATTCCAATCTAAATCCCATCTGTCCTTGATCAGGAAGGGTGAGTAAACTAGGAATTGGAAGGACAGCATAAGAGTAAAGAAATGAGGTTTTAAAGAGGTGTCTTTTGCCCTGTCACCCTTGACCAGACCCCATGGTCCCTCCGCAGAGTGGCTGGAGGCCTGAGCCACCCAGGTGTGTAGCTGAAATCCTGCCTTGCTGTGAGGGTGGAGGTGGCCCCAGTGGGAGGTGGTGTCGCCTCTGAAAAGGAGGCCTTGGACGCTGGTGATCTTGGAAAAAGGCCTCACTGTTGTGCAGGGCCCAGTTCAGCCTGAGCCTAATAAAGCTAGTGTTAATAAAGGTGTAAATAAAGAGTAGGGCATGTAGTGAGGGGCTTGTGTCCATGCCTCAGGGGCTGTCATTGTGACTCAGGGAGGGAGGGGGCACGCTGAGGGCGGGGGGCACGCTGAGGGCGGGGTGCACAGTTATCAAGGGTTCATGCCTCACAGGTTGTCATTGTGGTTAACCTTCTAGGAGCGGCCACACTGCTCTTGGTCTCTCGCTGAGTCCAAGCGCCTTTGCAGTTATGTTGGGGCTGCGCCTCTATGCCCCAGCCCTTCTCCTCTTCGTGAGTCATGTGCTGAGGCTGCTGGTCCTGGCAGCTCAGCCTCCAGTGTTGGCTCTGGACGCTGTCCAGCTGACCTCTGACTCTATGGGGCCAATGGAGCCACAGTCATCGCACCACTTTGATGTGCCCCTCGAATCCCATTATGTGCTCACACCCCTGGCAGACCCGGGGTTCGTTACCTGCACTCCTCTGCTGCCTCCGAGATGTTGTGCCCTTCGCGGTCAGGTGCAGAGCTGCCTGAGGAGGGGGAGTCTTCCCCACAGCAGTGGGGCTCAGCTTCCGGGCTCAGCGTCCAGAATGACCCGAGGAGATCGGAGCTTCTCCCCTCCAGGAAGACGCTGTGATTGAGCCTCCAAGCCTCCCGGAGGAGGTCCTCACTCAACCTCCAGGGCACCCCAAGGTGGTCAGAGCTTCTCCCCTCCAGGAAGAGGCCCTGACTCAGCCTCCAGGGCTCCCCAAGGAGGATGAGACTTCTCCCCTCCAGGAGGAGGCCCTGACTCAGCTTCTAGAGCTCCCCGAAGAGCTTAACGCTTCTCCTTTTCAGGACGAGGCCATTTCACAGTGTCTAGAGCTCCCCGAAGAGGATAAAGCTTCTCCACTTGAGGAGGACACCCTGACTCAGCCTCTAGGGCTCCCAAAGGAAGTTCAAATTTCTCTGCTCCAGGAGGAGGTCCTGACTCAGCCTCCAGGGCTCCCCGAAGAGGTTAAAGCTTCTCTCTACCAGGAAGAGGCCCCAACTCAGCCTCCAAGGCTCCCGGAGGAGGTTGAAGCTTCTCCTGTCTAGGAGGAGGCCCTGACTCAGCTTCCAGTGCTCCCCAAGGTGGTCAAAACTACTCCAAGCCACCAGGAAGTGCCTCCCCAGACCCCTGAAAGGAGCAAATTTTATACTCTTAGTGGAATTCCCACAGACCTGCAGCCAAACATCGCTTCTATAAAGGACCCTAAGGTGACACTTCCAAATGCAGCACAGGGTCAAAGTCCCCACCCACACCTAACAGAAGTCACACTTCAGCCTTAGGACCTGGGACTTACCATCACTCCAGAACCCAACACAGAGGTTGGATATTCTAAAGCCCTTCAGTCAACCATCGCTCCTAAAAAGGATCCTGCATTGACAGTTGCACTTCCATCGCAGGGTCATACTGCACATCGACACCTCACAGAAGCTACAGTTCCACCTGAGACAGTAGCTCAAGCTACAGAAAAGACCATAAACCAAAAGAGGCCTCTGCACCTGCAAAGACAAGACGCTGTCATGCACTGGTCTCAGCCCACAGCAGAGGCTCTGCAGGTTGCCTGTGCCCGAGGCCAGAGCCACCAAGGGCACCTTCACTATCCTGTAAGGCTTCCCTTTCTCATTTGTTCTCTGCCTCCTGCCTGGCATGCCAGCCTGCTCCTTCAGGTCTTCCTGGGCCCTCCTCATCTCCCCAGCCCACATTGACTTTCTGTTTTAACGCTTTGCTGGTCAGCTATTCCTTATGTTCATTCTCCTTCTTACCTTTGCCCGCCCCCATCCAGTCTTTTACGAGTAATTGACCTTATTATTGTTTCTTATCCATGTGTTTAGACCCATGATTTCATTCCTCAACCTCTAGTCTTCTCCCACTTTTGTTTCATCCTCTTTACAGCAACATGTCCCTCTCCCATCTCACTGGCGCTGATAAAACACCTTGGTCATGAGTAAAGATTCTAGAGCCGGACTGACTGGGCTGAAACCCAGGTCTGTCATTTATTACCTTTGTGACTCAATTTTCTCTTCTGGAACATGGGGGTTATGATTGTTACTATCTCGGGATTGTTGTAAGGTTTATATGAGTGAATATATGTGAAGCACTTATATTAGTGCTTACCATACAAGCATATATTCTCATTTGATCCCTCAGTTATGTCCAGAACTCATCTTTCAATCTGGCTTTTTAGGCATAGCACCCATTTTGTGCCCAACTCAGAGCTAAGTACTGCGGGGACCTCAGAAGTATGACATTTTCTCTAGAACCTGATAATGATAGGTGGGAAGAAAGGGAATATCCATAAAAAGGGAGATCATATATACTTAAGTTGTAAAAGAAATACAGACCATAGGTGCTGTCTTTCACCGGAATCAGTAGTCACTGGGGTGTGGAGGTCAGGGAATGCTGCCTGGGTCAATGAGAACTTTAGCAGGGACTGAAGGAGTGGCTATAATTTGTTAAATAGAGAAAAACTAGTGAGTACTGTCTAGCCAGAGTCGTGGCTGCAGGAATGATCAGGATCTAATACACCAATCTGGCTGTGAAGAATTGGGTTAGGAAGCAATGAAAACTAAGATTATGGAGAACCTTGGCTATCAGGTATAGGGGTTTGAAAATTACACTGTGAGAGAGGGAGAACCCCTGAAAGGTTTCAAGCCAGAGAGACAAATGATTAAAATAAGAGGATTTTCAGATTCCGTATGTAGAGTGATCTAGAGAGGAAAGGTTGATTGAAGGAGACCTCATAGAATGAATGCTCCAGCAAACTCTAGGAGTAAAGTGAAAGGGGGCTAAATCAGAGTGGTTGTGATAGGAGTGGAAAGAAAATTCTGGGAACACTATCACAGAAGAACTGACCAGATTTAGCCACTAACTAGAGTTGAGGGGTGGGCTGTATAGGAAAGAGAAAATCTAATATGACCCTATAAAGTGCCTGGCTGATGAGGAGGATGATGGTGGTAAAACAGGGGAGCCAGGTTGAGGGAGATGAATTCAGTTTTAGGCATCCTTTATTGGTGAGCATAAAGCAACCAGAAATGTTCATTAGGCAGAGGGGCAGACAGGTATCTGACTTTTTCTAACCTTCCTGGAAAATGTGTGTATAAACTGAATGGGTACGTTGTTGCAGAGGAAGGAGGATAAAGCTAAAAGTGAAGATTCAAAGTCATCCACAGTTACTGGTTGAAACTGGACCTCAGGAATTTAGCAGCTTCTTTTAAACACAAGTCATTCATGAATGCATTCTCACTGTTTTTAAACAATAAAATGTCAACGAAGTATTAGGATAAAATGTAAAGATTGCACCCAACCCTCCCTCCCACTCCTGTTACCATTTTGGTGTGTGTCCTTCCAATCTCTTCTGCATTTTTTTTTTCCTGACGTAATGCTTTACTCCTTGTTGAGCAATTTATGCTTTTCCCTATGCAATATGTCTATGAGATCTCTCCATATCCGTCCCTGTCATTTCTAATTGCCCTTATCCTTTTAATAGCGGCAGAGATTTCAATGGAGGGCACTGAGCCAAAGCTCTGGTGTGGCCCAGCATAAGGGTTCTTTCTATTTATCTGCTAATCATGATAAAATTTTGCCATTTTTCTGTTGAATTGTTTATCATTTTTTTCATTATCTGTGGAAGGAATCATTTGAGCACATGAGTGATTTTGGAAAAGACATTCAAAATGAATAACTGGCATCACCTTATCCAAGATAGGAAGATTGGGCTCTGAGGAGATGCCTCATTGTTTGTGCCAGGGGCCCCACTATTATGTCTTTATTGATTGTGCAAACTGAGAAGCTGATGGCTATGCCAATTAGAAAGCTGGTATCTTCTGTGTGTGAATATTCCCCACAAGGCTGCCATGACTCTTTTCCTTACTCTGTTGTGTCCTTTCCTACCCATTTAAAGATATGAACTATGTTTCTTCACAGAAATTTCCAAGGAAACTCTGTATCTCATATTGACAAAAATATGTGAAAGTCCTATCATTTGGCAGAGAAACTGTGAGTATAGTCTCTCCAAATATGAATACAAAAAACTAATTGCTTTGTAAGATCCTTCTTGGTCCAGAATTTTGAAGTCAGTCACTCTGAGAAAAGGAATTCCCCCTCCATATCCCAATTTAACCTCTATTCATCGCCATTCTGTGTTTATTTAAAAAATTAAATTTGGTGGGTCCTCTCTAAAATGAGTCCATTTAAACTAATTATCCATTAGCAAACAATACATGACTATATTCTCAATATAAAAATAGGTACAATGAAAGTCTTTCTTGTGCTCCAGGCTCCCACCCCAGAGGTAATCTCCTGCCTTAACCTTTTCCCATTCATCTGCATATGTGCTGTTATTTACAAGATAGCAAAATAGGTCTGTGGTGGGGTTTTCATATCTTTGTTACATAAAAGGTAATATTCCGCACCTTGGTTCTTTCACTTCATGATGTGTCCTGGATTTCTCTCCTTCCCTGTACATAGAGGGTCTCTTCATTCATTTAAACTCCTGCATAATATTCCACAGTATGGATGTATCACACACAGTTGAATAATTTCCCTGTTGACGAATGTTTACATTATGTCCCATTTTCTTGATACATGCACTATTGCAACAAACGTTCTTGTACATGCATCTTTGTGCACGTGGGCCAGTATTTCTGTAGAGTAGACATTTAGACATGGAATTGTTGGAGTGAAAACTCTATAGCTATGCAATTTTAATTGTCTTCAAAGAAGTTGTGGTAACTCACACTCAGGTCAGTAGGCTGTGACAGCGTTCACTTCCCCATTCCCCTCCAACACTGGATAGTCTCCATTTTGGGGCTGATCTCATAGGTGAATAAAAGGGTTCCCATCTGAATTTGAAATTTTCTGATTACTTGTGAATGTAAATATCTGTATATGTTCATTGAACATTATTTGTTCTCTGAACTTGCCCTGTCCTTTGTTCACTTTTCTGTTATGTATCTTATTTATTGATTTGTAGAAAAAGCTTAGGCATATTGGCGATTTTCGAAAAAAAAGTATTTGCATTCAATGTAATTAACTGGTATTTTTTGTGACAGTCTGTGTGTCATATTAGTTCAACTTTAGTAGACAAGTTGTAAATGACTTCTGAATGAATAATAATAGTGATGGTAATTTAGAAACAGGGATTATGGCCAACTAATTAGTCTCTTCCCTTAGTCTGATATCTGATTGGTTAGGAAAAAATGCTAGAACCAAGCAGTTCTTTTAATTTGTGCGTTTCTTTAAACTACATATGGCTGGTGTTTTCCATGATAGTATCTGAGTTGAAGATTACCTTTCCCAAACTTGTAAAAAAATGGAAGTCATTTGGCACAAGAAATAAATAACATTGGTTTTCTTGGGGCAGTAGAGGTGGTGGGATAGGCTGGGGTAGGAGAAAACACTTTGGATTATATACTATATATATTAACAATACTTTTGAAATTGTGAGCCATGTGAGTATATATTACATATTTTTAAAATCAACTGAAATTGAAACATTAATTTTTGTAACACATGTATTTGGCAGTTTATACGCAATAACTCAAGTCATGTAAGGTTTAATGACTTCTAAGTCAGCTTGAGAATTATACCTTATAAGGCAGAGGTTCTGAATTCCCCCCCGTCCCCCATATGTGTCTTTGGTGATCTGCAGAAGCCTGTGTTATTGGGATTATATATATATATTTGTTTGTTTGTTTGTTTGTTGTTGTTTGTTTGTTGTTTGGGTTTTTTTTGACAGAGACAGAGAGAGACAGAGAGAAGGGGGAGGGCCCAGAGCAGGCTCCACAGTTGAACGTCATCAGCTTTTGACATGGTTTTGTTCCACACAGGTGGGTGGGGACCACACAGGGCAGGAACTGGGCTGGGGGTCTCCAGCATGGGAGGCACACCCCACTTGAGCCAGGGGCTGAACCAGGGGGCGAGAACCAAACTGGGGACCTCCCACATGGGAAGCACATCACAGTTCAGCATATGGGTCGGCACAGGCCGGGGCCACGATTCGATCCTCGGTCCCCGGGGCTACAAAGTGAGTGTTTAACCCACTGAGCCATCCCGGCTTCCCCAGGACTATATTTTTAAATGTATAATAAGTTGAAATATATAGGAAAACCAAGGAAACCTATTATATTGAAATACAGTTTTCAAAATATATTTTAAAAAGGTAATTGATAGAGTAATGAATCTGCTTCCCTTAAGTCATTAAATAACAAGATGGAGTGTTAGGTGTAATAACTGTTATAACTTCAAGGTAGTGATGAGAATAAAAGATATTTTGAGATGTTCTGCAAGAAATATGTGATAGGAAAATATCTGATTTCTACTGGGAACCCAATTAGTAGACTGCTAATCTATGGGTTGTTGCCTACAATTATAACAGAGGGAAATGCTCATTTCAGTTGGGAGTTTGTGAAAATGGAGATGGGATTTTATTTCCCATTAAGTTTGGCCCCCTGAATTCAATGCAGTCAATTCCCTTCACAGACCTCTGCCTTAAAGGAATAATCCACACATGGACATCGCATGCATGCCTTTGCATGTGTTCAAGAAAGTGCAGTTTTCTAGGGAAAGAGTCCATAGCTTTTATGAAATTCTCAAAAGGTTCTTCTCTCAAAAGTTTAAGAGTCACAAATGTAGGTGAGAAGAAAAACATTCCTTTTTCTGCAAAGCTGTACTTATTTTCGTGAGTGATAATAAATGGCGGTTTTTCTTTTTCTTTTTTTTTTAGTAAAAGTAGTATATCTGACAATTGATACCTGGTACTTTCTGCATTCATTGGACAAATATTTATCGAGCATCTGTTATGTGCCAGGACTAGTTTATGTGCCAGGGTTACAGGCCTAAGCACAAAATAGACAAAATGCCCCAGGGGTTTACAAGTATATAATATAAAAATAAGTATATAAGTACAATAGAGAACTATAATCTCAAGTGTTGCTAAGTGCTTTGGAGAGAAAGAAGGCAGGGGCAGGAAAGTGAGTCAATTCTAGAATGGCCTGTTATTCGCAGTACATGTATAGTTAAGTCCACTGTAAAAAAACCTGAGCCCTCCTAATTTACTAGAAGGATCATTGTCAATAATATAGACTCAAGAATGAATATTACAAAATTCAGAAGATTGCCTTAGTGAAAGGAAGCCTGGTGGGAAGGTAAATGTGGATGTTTCTTAAATGTTAGTTCATGCTGGTTTTGACATTTGCATGACTTTAATTCTGGTTCCTGATAGTCTCAAAACTTTTGTTTCAGTCAAAATGAGTATTTGGAGTTCTACAGATGAAGTATTTTATACCAGTTAGTTGCTTATTTGAATCTCCTCTTTTTTGGTAATTTTTTGCTGACTGACTCCTTCGTAGTCTAAACTTCCCTTCTAGGTCAAATTTATTATTATTATTTTTTAAGGATTTATTTTATTGTTTGACAGAGAGAGAGAGAGAGAGAGAGAGAGAGAGAGAGAGAGAGAGAGAGAGAGAGAGAGAGAGAGAGAGAGAAGTGGGAGGATTCAGAGCAGTCCCCACAGCTGCACATCATCATTTGGCAATATAGTTGCATTCCACACAGGTGGATGTGGGGCTGCTCAGGGTGGGAACCGAACCGGAGGCCTCCCACATGGGAAGCATACCCCACTTCAGCATAGGGTAAGGTGACCAGATTTTAACATTGGTAAAGCGGGACACCATTGACTGGGGAGGAGGAGGTTCTTGATTAAAAATTTGGTCTATCTCCCGCCGTTCCCTAGCTTGTCGTGCATTCTTTTCAAAAAGCGGGACTTTTTTAAAATGCTGCGGGATGCAGGACAAATTGGTAAAAATTGGGACTGTCCCACCAAAAGTGGGATGTCTGGTCACCTTGGCATAGGGGTCCTCACAGGCCAGGCTGGGCTGGGCTGGTACTCAACCCCTGGACCCCGTGGCCACAAGACAAGCACTCAACCCACTGAGCCATCCTGGGATCCCTGAATTTATCATTATTATTTAAAAAAGCAAATTTACTATCCTGTCATTCAGACAGCTTCATGCACACATACGCACAAACAAACCCATTGATTTAAAATACATACATGCTGGTTAGTTACTTCCTGTCCTACCATGATATTCAAACTCTTTAAACAAACAGCCTGACGGGTATCAGTCAGTCACTGAAGACACTATCATAAATAGCCGAGGATCAGCCCCCATCTCTTCTCTATCCTTGTCAGCTTTATATTTTTAAAGTTATTAATAAGACTCAGCCATATTTAAAAAAATAACAATAAAATGTGCCTCCCATGCAGGAGGCCCCTCGCCCACCTGTGTGGAATGAAACTATGTAGAAAACTGGTGAGATATAACTGGAGACTGCTCTGGGTCCAGCCCCTTTCTCTGTGTCTCTCTCTGTCTCTGTTTCTCTCTGTCAAAAACAATACAATAAATCTTAAAGAGAGAGAAAAGAGGAATCTTACCATTTGCGACAATATGGATGAACCTAGAGAGTGTTATGCTGAGTGAAATGTCAGAGAGAGACAAATGCCATATGATCTCACTTATGTGTGGAATGTAAAGGACAAAAGAAACAAACAGCTCTAAATACAGGGGTCTCCAAACTTGGATGCGGCCCGCGAGGCCCTCTCATCCAGCCCGTGGAGACCTTTTTATCTGAATAAAATAATATTAAATAAATAATTAAAAACAACATCTATGTCTTGATTCTTTTTTATTTGGACCTCGAGTGTATAGTCGGCCCCCAAACTGCTGTTTGATAGTTAATGCGGCCCACGGGCTGAAAAGTTTGGAGACCCCTGCTCTAAGAAATGGGCACAGACTCCCCCAGTCTCCTGACCCAAGTGTGTTTCTACTCTTTACTGTGAGACTAGGTACAGCAAAGGCCATAGCATTCCTTGCACAAACCCAGGTCTCAGACTTGTCTGTGGATCATTCCTTTCCCCCTCCTTTTTCATTATGGAGAAATCATTAGCTGGATCTCTGTGTTCTAATTTGTTCTTCAGCTCTCATTTCTGCTATTTGTATACTGAATTTTCTTTTTAAAAATTGATGATCATTGGTACAATCTTGAGTTGATTTTTTTCAATGGATGTATTATCTGCTTACATCTGTCTGAGGATATTAATTATGCTCCTCTGAAATGCTTATGCTTTTCTGTTACCTTTGATTCACTGGCTCTAAGCTCTGTGTTTGTTTCTGTTTTCTGTCCTTATGGCTTTCTCACATTGTTTGGTCCTTCCTGGATGCATTTCATCTTTGCAGTTGAGATCCTACTGCTTCTGCTTTCCGGCTCTTGGGGAGAGGTAAAAAGAACTGCTGGGGCTTATTCTTCCTGATGGATCCCCCTGAGAATAAGAAAGAGGTGGAGATGCCTTCTGGTGGTGAGACAAGGGGTACATCTCAGTCCCCCAGTGTTCTGAGAGCCTGCTCCCTGTCTAGGGGATGCGTTTGTGGAGTTGTGATTTTTAAATGACATCTTTTCTAGTATCCTTAGTGATTTTGGTGGAGGTTGGAGGGGTAGATACTTGGCATGATTCAATATATATATATATATATAGCATATATATATATATATATATATGCTATATAGCATATAGCAAGTTATATGCTATAACTTGAAATAGCATAACTTCTTAGGAAAACAAATTTGTACCCTAATTGTATCCTAGACAAACTCAGGCATATGTGTATCAGGATACAAGTACAAGAATGTTCAGAGCAGCACTGTTTGTAACCAGGAAAATGTTAGTGACCACCAATGGTAAAATGAAGTGTGGTGTAGCCATACAATGGAGTACTATTCATGAGAAACCATGTAAGCCACATAAGTAATCTTCAATTTTCTTTTAGCCACTTAGGAAAATAAAAAACAAACAGTGAAATAAATGTTACTATATTTTATTTAACCCTTGTATCCAAAATATTTTCATTTCATCATGTACTCATTATATACAGATATTCTGCATTTCTCCCATTAAGTGTTCAAAATGTCTAAAGCAGCAGTGTCCAGTCTTGTGGCTGTCTTGGGCCACACGTAAAATACACTAATGCGCTAGCTGATGAGCTCAAGAAAAAGGTCGCAAAAACATCTCATAATGTTTTAAGAATTTGTGTTGGGCCATAGGTTGGACATGCCTGTTCTAAAGTATTGTCATTTCTACATGTCATCAAATTTTAAGTTAATTAAAATGAATTGAGCTAAAGGTTCAGCTCCTCAGTCACACTAGCCTCTTTCGAACGCTCAGGAGGCACATGCGCCTGAACAGGCAACACTAGGCATTGAAATGCACCACGTGCAGCCCCATGCCGCAATATAGTGAATTTACAAAGTGATGTTGGATGAAAGAAGCAACATAGAAAGTCATATATCTAATATCCAATAGGATTCCATTTGTATGCAGTTGAAGGAAGGGGCAGACTAAACTTCTGTTAATGGCTGACAGATAACAGGTAAAAGTACTGTTAAAAAGCAGGGGAATTCTTGTTCCCATCAGCATAGTTAACCTCTAGAGAGCCAGAGAAAGGAGCGTGACTGGCAAGGGGCACTCGGGCCTCTGGGCTGCTGGCCGTGTTCTTTCTGGACGTAAATGCTGTTACACCACATGGGTATTTGCTTTCTAATTAGTAAACTGAACATTTACATTGCTTGCATTTTTTGTACATTTGAGTTGTCAAGAAAATTTTTTAGTGGGGGAAGAAAATGGAATGTCTTTACTTGTAGGCCCAATATAGTTCTGTAAGGGGGGCTTCCATGATAAGGTTTCAGGTGAGAAAGGAGGAAATGGCAGGCTGCCTATGTTGGTACCACCCAGAGGTAGGTTCTAACAGAGGCTTTGTGATCTAGAGAGTAGACATTGAATATCTGATTTGGTGGGAAGAGTGGATAAAGGGTGTGTGTGTGTGTGTGTGTGATGGAGAAAGATGGACATAAAGGAGGACATGAGAAAAAGGTTTGACTGTAAACAGCAGAGTTCACCATCCCTATGTTGAATAAACATTAGGATATTACATCTGAGATTTCTCTCACATGTAGTTCTGTGTAGTAAATACTTGTAGTGATACTGTATTTTGATCTGGAAACAACCTCGTCATTTTACAGGAATCTAAGTAATACTAAAATAAAGAAAATAAGGAAGGATTCATTTGAAGGCCTGCTGTCCCTCTAGTATATGTAAGTTACTAAGTTATATGTATTGTATGAATTTTTAGTGATATTAGCTATCAAATAAATAAGGGGTTCAAAATAGATACTCTCTATAATTTCTTCCAGCAATAAAATTCTGAATTCTGTATGTGCATAGTGCTGCTCTCTCACCCATCTCCAGCATTGAAAACCTGCTTCTGACTTCACTAGTTACAAAATAAAAATCTCTTCACCCTCATTGTCAAGAAGGAAATGCTTGCATAGTAATTCTGTTATTTAAAGGTAAGGAGATACTATGGTCTTTGCTATAAAAGCTCAGTTTTTATCTTTGTCCCTAGCATCCAGAGCTGAATATGCCATTAATCCATATTAAACTAATTAATGATGCTCTTAGCAAACAGATTCTTGCACATGTAGAAGGCTTAAGGGAAGTAGGTTATAAAGAGCTTCAAAGGGTGGAAAAATAGTCCTTTGAGTGATCAAACCTTCCAAGCCTTAGGCAGATCGACTTTTATATTGGACTTCTTGGGTACCTCTGCCTTCAGGGCTCCAAGCCTTACAAACACAGTGTGGAGAGAAACAAATGAGGTAACTGCTCAATAGATTAGGTCATTCGTTACTCCTGTCATGAAATGCTCTATAAGCTAATGATTTCATGTTAGCATAAGTATCCTCATTCATTTTTTTAAAGTGCCAATCACTAAAAGAGCTACAAAAGAATATGCCAAGCAGGATGCCTAGCTAGTATGTAGACAGAAAGAATGGCAAGACAGGGTCCCTACCCTTCTAGGAACTCATGGTCTCACAGGGAACATAAACACTGAAGCTCAAAGCATAATGCACAAGTACTACCTAGAAGACAGTGCTGCAGAGGCACAGAAGAGCAAGCCAGGAAGGAGGAAAACTACATTTGTTTTCAAAGGGTCATTACCTTTTTCTACTCACTCCACAGCTATTTCTTGCTTTCATAAATACTTTAATTTGCATTATGCCTGTGTGTCAGTTTGTTTTTTGTTTTTGTTTTTTTAAAGATTTATTTATTGTTTTTTGACAGAGAGAGAGGTACAGAGACAGAGACAGAGAGAAGGGGGAGGGCCCAGAACAGTCTCCATAGTTGTACATCATTGGTTTTTCCAGCTAGTTTCATTCCACAGGTGGGCTTGGGGCTGCACAGGGCAGGAACTGGGCCGGGGTCTCACCCCGGTGAGAACTGAACTGGGGGCACTCTCCAGTTCAGCATGAGGGTCTGCACAGGCCAGGGCCAGTATTCAATCCTCGGTCCCTGGGGCTGCAAAGTGAGTGCCTAACCCACTGAGCCATCCCGGCTTCCCCCGTGTGTCAGTTTTAAACATGGTAGACAGTGCAAAAGGGCAAGACCTAGTCTATACTTTCAAGGAGTTTATGCTCACAGGAAATAGGATGAAAAACAATGGTATTAGAAAGGAGAAATGGATATGGGCAATGGAAGATACACATTGGTTTGGAGGCACAGAAGACGGAAGACAGCTCAGGGGAAATGCTACTAGAACAGTACTGTTTGAACTGGACCTTTAAGGGCCATTGGGGATCATCAGATTGATATCTGGGGAAGAATAAGCTCTCAGAAGGAGAGTTAGAGAAAGGAAAAACACAGGGAAAATACCTTGAGCGCCTATGGAGAACAAGTAGGGAGAATAGATTAGAGCTAGATCTCGGGCTCTGAAATGTAAGATGTTGGTCAAGCCAAGGATGACAAGCCCAGCTCCCATGGTATCACAGCAGTTCTCTAGGACAGACAACAGCCTGCAGCAGAATCACAGAAAAACTTAGTTCCACTCTCAGTTCCTGATTCAGTCAGTCCAAGTAGGGCTGAGACTGTGCACCTTCAGTAAGTTCCCAAGTGATGCTGGTGTTGGAGAACCACTTCTGGAGAGTTAATCTGGTGACAGTGTGCAGGGTGGATGAGAAAGGGAGAGACAAGAGGTAGAAACACCAGTGAAACCAAACAGTTATACCCATCCAGGTGGAAAGTGAGGAACGAAGCTGCAACCAATAGCAATAAGAAAGTCAACTACAGTCAAGAGTGGGTGTTTTCAAAATAAGTCCAACACCGTGCCGTTTTTGGATGTCCCAGCACCGTAACACTGAAGCAGTTAAGTGCATGAAATATTAAGGCAATGCAAAATAAAAAATGAATTTCTGTTAATATTATAGGAAGTATAATTCTGAATTACTTGAAAGTTATGTATTAACTAGAGGAGTAACTTACTTTCAAGTGATGTGAAAGGAAAGGGTATCTTTTCTGATATTGACTTGGCTTAGGAAAGCAGAAGTAAACCAGGAAGGTGTGTAAATGTGAGAGCATTCCTCTTACTATTAGCAATTATAATTACATATAAAGACTTTGATCTCATAATCTATAATTTAATGAGACCACAGAGGATCATCTAATCAAGTCCGCTCTCAGGAAAGATGACCTTCAAAATCGATCACGATTTATATAGTTGTACACTTATGGATGACGCTCATGAAGGTGGGGACTCTTAAGAGAGTTGAGGCAGGGGGAGGGGTTCTGGAAGGTTCAAGTAACTATTCCTTAGGTTAAGGGTTTAGACAAAAGCTATTCATTTCATATTACCATTCTAATATGAAACTCTACTAGTCATTTCTAAATAGATACCTGATAGCTAATGGAGGCAATATTTATCTTTTATTCTTTCTAGAGATTTAGCCTGCAACAACATTGAATATATTGAAAGAGGTGCTTTTGCATCACTACCTTTTTTACAATATATGTAAGTTATGAATACAACTTCATTATATTTGGAGTTTTTATAAAACTTAATTGTAAGCCTTTGTTATTCATTTGGAAATACTAATATTTTATGAGTAGAAAGCTCCTAAATTTACATAGCCAGTCCTTTCCATCTCCAGTGAAGATTAATTTGAAAGTGATCTCACAGATCAGAATGAGTGGTTCTGCCCCAGTGTTTCTCATCCAGGGTGATTTTGCACCCAGGTGACTTCTGGCAGTATCTGAAGCCGGTGTGGGTTGTCAGAACTGTAGATGTGCTACTGGCATCTAGTGGGCAGAGGGCAGAGTCACTGCTCAACATTCTACAATGCACAGGACAGCCACCCATGGCAGTTACCCTGCCCCAAATGTTAACAGTGCTGAACTTAGGGAACCCTGTTCTAGAGAAATAAAGATTACTTAATATGTGTATCTGTTGAGCACTTCCTGTTTGGCATCTCATGCACCACGTGTATAAACGTGAAAGTACAAATCAGAAGCAAATACCAGTTATCTTCCACAGATTTCATTAGTGTATGGAGTAGTGAGGGTTGGAGTACGGAGTACGGGGTATTCTGTACTCGAGTCACTGACAAAGGATAAACATTCTGAAATAATTTTTTTCTTCTTTTGCTTGTGTCTTTTGTTTTCATTGATTTCTGTGTTGTTTTTTTGTTTGTTTGTTTGTAGAAATCTCGGGTGCAATTCCCTCACCGAAATCGGTTTTTGAACGTTTGAGGCCTGGCATAGGAAGCAGTTTTTGAACACATTTTAAGTGAAATAGAAGCTGAATGCTTGTAAATAAAAAAACAAACAAAAAACTGTAATACCATCGTAACACTGATTGGTTTACTGGGCAAAAGCCCAGTATGAACTCTAAAATATATGTCTTAAGACCCGTTCATCACTCATTCATTTTCTTTTTTTTTTCAGTCCTTTTTCTTTTTTTCTTTCTTTCTTTTTTTTTAATATTATTATATTTTATTGTTAAATTTAATGGGGTGACATTGGTTGGTAACAATCAGACAGTTTCCCAATGGACAACTCCACATCACATCACCCATGCATC
>PVKE010026701.1:0-22104 GCA_004027555.1 Craseonycteris thonglongyai
ATCAAGTGCAAAAATTCAATGTGTGTTGACAAATGGTTAGGAGAGGCTTTTACTCATTAGTGGTATAAGATTTTTCAAATTTTTTTTTTTATATATTTTTAAAGTTTTTATTTATTAATTATTTGACAGAGAGAGAGAGAGATACAGAGACACAGAGAGAACTGAACTGGGGGAACTCCCCAGTTCAGCATATGGGTCCGCACGGAACCGGGATTCGATCCCCGGTCCCCAGCGCTGCAAAGTGAGCGCTTAACCCACTGCGCCATCCCGGCTTCCCCAAATTTTTCTCCTAAATAGATTAATCAATATCATCAGCAGAGAAGTAGTTTCAAAATAGAAATGTTATTGTAATTAGCCAAAATAGTCTAAGTTTTAGTTCTTTTACCTTTTATAAACTGTTGGTACCCAGGTTTGTATAAATCGGAAGCACTTATTTGTACCTGGGTGTAATGAAGCTTTCAAACTTTACGAGTTGTCCCCATCTACTGTAACCTATTTCAATAATTAGCCCACATTTATCATGTAATGTTGCACAATACCAGGGGTAAATGGAAGGCAGCCCCAGCCCTGGGTGATTCCTCTGGACAAGGTGAAAGAAAGTCATTATATTGCTTCCTTTCCACCTATAGTGACAACGTGGGGAAAAAGTCCTGCCTAAGAATTTGATGGAAGGTTTAAATTTAAAATTTTAATTTAAAAGCTTCTACCAGTTATTTGTCTAATGGTGATGATGGCTCTGTTCTTTGAAAAGTATATTAATCGCAATGGGCCTGATCTATTAAGCATTAATACACATAGCCTAGATGACAAATGTTTCCTATAAAAGGCCAGATAAGCAAGAATTTTTGGTTCACAGGCCATATGGTATTCATCATGACTACTCACCTCTGTCACTGTAGCACAAACACATTCATATATACACAGGTGTGGCTGTTCCAACAAAACTTTATTCCCATAAAACTATTTACAAAGGTGGTGGGTCAGATTTAGCCTGTGGGCCATACTTTACCAATGACAGGTCTAGAAACAAGAGAAAGAAAGGAGAATTGAAATATTAATAGCTCTGCTCAGGAATGCTAAGTTTATTTCCATTGTGGACCTGGGAAACCTTAGCAGATTATGTTATCATTATTCTAAATTTTATTGCTGAGAAATGTTATATTTTAGGTGTGGGGTGGGTGAGATACTAATTGAAGAGAGTTGAATGAAGGCACTGTTCGGTTTAAGGAATCTATAAAGAGATGATAAAGTATGGAAGGACTAGGAAGGAACAACAGAAAACTATTTTCCCTTTATTAAGGCCAGACATGTTCTACAAGAGTCTAATCAAAACAAGACTCCAAATGCGGGGTACATTACATGAAATATGGCCACTGAAGGACACAGGCACTTCCATAACTATGGAGAAACAGGACTTTATTATAAATGCTTTGTCTACTGTCTCCCTGAATCCTGAATCTTGCTGCTACCTCCTCCCACTGGCTGACACCGATTGGAAGACAGAGGACAAGGATGCCCGGGTGATGAAGTCCCTATTAATCAGTTTCCAATGGCACATGGGAAGAAAGAAAAAAAGGCAGAAAATAAATCGAGTGTGAGAGTGGCTTAATAGTACATCCAGGAATTACCCAGATGACTAAAGCACTGCAGGATGCACAAGGAAGCATTATTTTTTAGTTTACTGAGGCATAATTAAAATATAATAAACTGTATTAAAAGTGTACAATTTGGTAAGTCTTGGCATACCTATACATCCAAAAAACTATCACCACAATTAAGATAATGAACATATCCATCACCCAATAAGTTTCCTGGTGCCTTTCTATAATTCTCTGCCCATACCTTTCCATCTCTCACTCTCAGAAAACCACCTCTCTGTCTGCTTTCAACGACTAAGGACTGGCTTACATATTCTAGAATTTTATGTAATGGAATCACACACTGTATACTTTTTTTAGTTTGGATCTAATACTTAGTAAAGTTATTTTGAATTGCATTCTGGTTCTTGTGTGTAGAAATAGTTCATTCCTTTTTATTGCTGAGTACTCCATTGAAAGGAATGCATGTATTTCTTTACCTGATTATGAAGAGTTGAGTACTTGCTGCCTTGTGGCTATTACAAGTAAAACCGCAATAAATATTTGTGTGAAAGATTTTGTAGGGACATACAGTGGGTTGAATGGTGGTCCTCAAATGATATGCCCACATCCTAATTCCTAAAACCTGTGAATGTGAATTATTTGGGAGTTAACTTTTTGCCAGTGTGGTTAAGTTAGGGATCTTGAGATAAGATCATCCTGGATTTAGGGTGGGCCATAATACTCAATGACTGGGGTCCTTACAAGAGAAGGAGAGGGAAATTTGACACAACAAAAAGGGGAAGGCCACATGAACAGTATCAGAGATTAGAGAGATGTCTACAGCCTAAGGATTAAAGAGCATTTCATAATGATAAAGGAGCCCTCCCATTAGGACATCATAACAATCAAAAACTTCTAATCAACTAATAATTGAACTAAAAAATACAGGAGGATGCAAACTGATAGTACTGGGAGAAGAAAGAGACAAATCCACAATTATAGACAGATGTTTCTATACCCCTCTTACAATAATTGATTGTAGATGGAAAACCCAGTAAAGATATAGAAGATTTGGATGACACTATCAACCAGCATAACCGGTTGATCTTTATAGAACATTCCACTCAGTAACAACCAAATGCATTCTTCTCAAGTGCTCACAGAACATTTACCAAGATAGACCATATGCTGGGCCTTAACACAAGGCTCAATACGTTTTTAAGAATACATGATATACATATTATGTTCTCTGGTCACAGTGCCTAGAGGTTTTTGTTTTTGTGTGCGTTTCCTTCCCTGATTAACAAAACAAACAGAAACAAAACAAAACAAAATAAAAAATCCTGCTTGGGAGAGTAGGGATGAGACTGTAACCCCAAAACCTGGTGCTATACTTTCTCCAACAAAACCTCGAACCAAGTTTGTAAGTAACCCTTATGAACCATCACTTACAAATAGCACCTGTGAACCCTTCAATACTACCCCTTAAATCCCTGTCCCAAATTCTGGGTCAGGAAGACACTTAGCCTGGCCTCGGGTCCTGTTGCTCGTGGGCTGGCAGGTAAAGCTGCTTTCTTTTCTCAAATCCAAGCCATTGGGATTGGCTTCTGGGGGCATGGGACCCTTCCTTGTTAGGCAACAAGATTGAAGAGGGTGAAGTAAGGAGCTTGCTGGTGTTGGCGCTAAAAAGTTTAACCCCCACCCCCGTTTTTCCTGCATGTGCACAGTTTCCATTTAAGCGGCCACTTCTCCCAGCTCTGGGAAGCTTCCCTTCCTCTCCCATATCCCCATAGAGAAGGGAGATAGATGCTGAGGTCACTTGCCCACTGTCCTCCACAGGGGAACTCTGACTCCTGGTGCGAGCAGTTGTAAAATGTCAAGGGGAAAGGGCTGGGATTGCGTGGGGAGAAGAAAAGGACGCATTCCGTCTGAGCCGGCGGCGGCACTTTCCCCGGCCTCCCTCCGCACCAGCCTCGCTGGGATTCGAAGCTCCTCCCAGGCCTTTCCTGCCTCCTCCTCCTCCTCTGAGGCACGGGCGGGCGCAGGGTGAACGCAGTGGAATTTTGTCCCCAGCGGCGACCCCTCTTCCTGAGCCCCTGGCGGGGGGGCCCCTCCTTGCGAGAACACATCGTGGAGGGATCCCTGGCGGTGGCTTCCGAGCGCCCAGGAGAGGCCCGGGCCGGCCCTGCGGCCTAGTGGCCGCGAGAGGGGGAGGCCGGCCCGCCCTCCCGCGCCGCTGGAGCCGAGAGGGGAGAAGCGGACACGAGAGAACCCCACCCGGCCGCCGGGAAGGTGGGGGAAGCTCCGCGCACCTCCCGCCGCGGGCTTCGCGGCTGGGCCGCAGAGGGAGGGCGGCGTGTGCGCCCCGAGCCGCGTGAGATGGCGGGAGGGCACTGCGGCAGCTTCGCGGCGGCGGCCGGCAGCGGCGAGATCGTGCAGCTGAACGTGGGAGGGACCAGGTGAGTCCGCGGGGCGGCTGAACGTGGGGGGCCCAGGTGAGTTTGCTGGGCGGCTGAACGTGGGGGAGCAGGTGAGTCCGTGGGGCAGGGGTTTGGAGCAGGATAGGGCCAACGGCCTCCAGGAGGTTGGTGGCGACCTATGTCGCAGGAACGTGGGCGAGCACGGGAGCGGAGCCAGATGGGGGATGCCAGGGACCCTCCTGGAGGAAATGTCGAGGGATCCTGAGTTGGTGCTGTCGGGTCCGGGAAGGGACAGGATCTTGGACTCGCCGAGAAGGGACAGGATCTTAGAATCGCCGAGACCCGGACCGGTATGGCGGAGCTGCTGCTTTCCTAGAATACCGACCTCTGCCCTCCCTCTTTGTAAGGTATCCTGCCAGGAAGAACATTCTGTAGCTTGAGGAATTTATTTGGGAGAAGCCTGGCCTTGTGCTTTGGCTGCTGCAGATGAACCAGCCTCCCTTTCTCTGCGGTCAACAAGGTGTCCGATTGCCTGGGCCGGGAAGTACAGTGTTTTTTCCACGCCTAATTAAGGGCTGTTTGTAACCTGGAAGAACTTCGGTGCAGCAGGTGCAGTAGATTGGTAGACAGTACATTATTTATTTTCAGTTTCTTGGCGCATGGCTTTGAAGGATCTGCTTAACCATTAAAGCAGTATGTTCAGACATTGCACTTTACAGAGTCGATTCTAGGAAGCTTTGGATATTTACACACCTGATGGGCAACAAACGGAAACTTCTTCTGTTCTTCCTTTCCACTTCTATGCCTTTTGGGGGGAAAAAACATTTGTGTGTGTGTGTGTGAATTTACTATGGCATATGAGTCACTCCTCAGAAATGGAAGTTTACCAACTCAGTTTGAAGGCAGATGTTGAGTTTCAGGGTTGGTGTACATGGAACAACGAAGTGATTTTGGAATACAGTATATTTTGCTGCGCTCTAGAATATTTGACTTTTAAAGATTTTTTTTATTATTATTGTTTTTGACAGAGAGGGACAGAGAGAAGGGGGAGGGCCCAGAGCAGTCTCCTTAGTTGCATGTCCTTAGTTTTCTACATAGTTTCATCCCACAGGTAGGCTCCGCTCAGGACAGGAACTGGCTAGGGGCTCCCAAGATAGGAAACTGGCCCCAGTGAGAACCAAACTGGAGGAACACCCCAGTTCAGTATACGGGCCTGCACAGGCCAGGGCTAGGATTCGATTGTTGGACCCCGGGGTTGCAATCGAGTGCTTACCCCACTGAGGCATCCAGGCATCCTCTAGAATATCTGACTTTTAAATAATATTTCTCAAAATGCAAAATGGCAACAATGTGAGCCTTAGTGACAAACATGTAAATTGATACAGCTATAGCTTTGAAACAACTTTTAAATCTTTGGGCAGCATATTAGAGCAAATTAAATAATATTGAAATTTCATATTATGTCCCCATTTATAATACCAGATAATTTTCAATTGCAGATTTAGTACCTCAAGACAGACCCTTATGTGGATTCCAGATTCTTTCTTTTCCAGGTATTTCATATAATTCTTTAGTACCATTTTTAGTATATTTGTTACTTATCAAAATAGTAACTTTTTCTTTGTTAAAGTAATATTTTTTATTACTCAACAAAATATTAACTCTTAAAATAGATTTTTTTTTTTACTTTGGAAATATGAATTATTTGTATTGGTCTTTGACATTTGATAAAGAATTAGAACATTTATTCTTACTCAGATTTTAAATACTAACTAGCTTATTATTAATGACTTCTAGTTTGCTGAGTGGGAGAATTTCAACTCTTCGAGATGAAACTGGTGCTGTGAGTATAATAATGTGTGTGTATATAAATTAGATTAATGCTTATAGTGCTTGATCCTTATTACTGTATGGTGACTCTTAAAAGATAGGCAAGTTAATGTTTTAGTAACAGTAAATGAAAGGGGTATATATGTACTGAGTGTCTCTATATATAAGAGCTCTAAACAGAGAATGGTAAATATAGCAGTTTAAGTATTCATGATGATAGGATATGAACTCACATTGTCAATAAAATAAAATGTTTTATTTAGTAATTAAAACTTTAACCATAAATAAATTAACGTCAATACTAAAATACTTTGATATTGGATTAGAATGGTGAGAGATGTTGCAAATTAATGAAGTCCTGAAACTTTTCATTTTGGAGAATAACCTTATGAACTTGCACAACAATGGTGGAATGAGGGAAATAAAGAAATAGTATGTTTCAGTACAAAAACAATGTTTTTATACATTTAAAAAGCTGTTATATGTATGCAGCATGTAAAGTAAATGCCTGGTGCTCTCAAAAACAAAGGCTTTCTGTTCATAGGCAACAATGTGACCAGATTTGTGTATTTGCTGTGGTGAGATTTGCAGATGAAATACAACAGCAAAAGCAGGCATCCCCATGTGAGGTTATAAAAAAGATATCATTAAAAAGACCTTCACAAATTTGTGGCGTATCTTCAATCTGATTGGTTGTAATAAATCCCAAAGCAAGAATTTATGAAGCTAGTAGAACTTCACTCATTGTATGTACATAATCAATCATAGTAAAAAGCATATTTATTGAATTCTAGAATATTTCATGGAAAAATATTCCCTCAGGTGTCACTGTTACCAAAGATATAAAGAAATGAGAGAACTTTCTAACTCAGTACCATTTTCCTATATATTAAAATGTCATTGATCCAATAATAGCTTTTCAGGGGGGAAAAGACACCACCACATTAAATGGACACAGTTGTCACTTCATTCCAATTTTAGAAATGTTAAAATTTGAGAAAAGAATAAGGAACTAGAGCATTTGAATAATTAAGTTTTTGTTCCCTAAGTTAGTGTTACAGATGTCAAAGTTAGGAGTTTTACTTATAATTTGAAAATTAAGCAGTTTGTCCTTTACAGATATTTATTGACAGAGATCCAGCAGCATTTGCACCCATTTTAAATTTTCTTCGGACAAAAGAACTAGACTTAAGGTAAGAAATGCATCCTTTTAAATAAATTCTTATTTATAGGTATATGTTTTCAGTATATTTTATGAAAAAAGTTTTTCAAGACTCTTTCACTTGTAAGTTTTCTCAGAGTTAAACTCTCATTGGTGTAGCCATCATCGGCGTAGCCACCGTCAGCTCTTCCTCGAGTCTAGACTACTCCAGCAGCTCCCTAACCAGTTTTCATTGCTTCACTCTTGAATCCCTTTTGTTTTCGACACTGTAGCCAACATTATCGTCTAACAATATAAATTGGCTCTATTCACTTCTCTTCTTAAAATGTTACTGGGTTATTGGCTAAGGATTTTCTGTAATCTGTCCTGGATTAATTTTTCCTCTGTTTTAACACTTTGAGCCCTGCATAGCCTTGGCTTAATCCCGACTTTTTCAGTGACCTCAGCCATATTCCCCTGGATGTTCACAGCTTCCTATGCTGCACCTACCATAACAGTCATCACCCTTTTCAGGGGACTGTCTTCCATGAGACTTTAGAGTCCAAAAGGGCAAGCACTGTTTACTGTACCATTACATAAAAACGACATATTGACCCATAATAGGGGTTCAATGCATGATTGGTTGTGGCTAAATGACTGATCATTTAAACTACTTCTTCAACTTTACTATAGTAGATTCTTACCAGGCAACTATAATTTGTATTTTATTCTTTTATTTCATATATTCCCAGTGAACTTTCACTAAGGGGTTAATATTTTTAGATACAGCTTTTAAAATGCTAATTGATTGAGGTGCTGCCTCATAATATTTAATTTTTGCCTTATATTTTCTAGAATATAAGCTCCTTGAAGGCAAAGATTCTTTTTTTGTCTGGTTGGTTCCCTGCTGTATCCCCAGTGTTAAAACTTCATGTACTAGCTGCTCAGTAGGTATTTATTGAATAAATAAAACTTTGTTGAGGCTTTTTGTTTGTCTGGCTTGTGGCCTGAGATTGGGTAGAATTGGGAAGTATATTACTAACTACTTATTTCTTTATAAAAGTAAAATTATTTTGACCCATAATATTTGCTTTAGAAAGTCTAAATTTACTGTTAGTGTCCTATGACTAATCCACAACTAGATAACCTGTGAAAGGCAGAATAGTTCATATATTTGTATTGACTGCTTTTCTTACAAATCACCTTAAAGAGTGAAAATTTTATTTTCATACTACTGTGCTATAACATCTTCATCAGGAAAACATAGCTTTTCCTAAGGCTGGTCTTTTTCTCCCTACTTTTTATTTTGTTTTCTTGGTTTCTGATGAGAAGGGAGTCATTTATCTGAATCTGAATTTATTGATTCAACAAATATTTATTGTATAACTTAGATACAAGTGCTGGCCTAGCCGTCATGCGTGTGAGTTGTAAAACAGTAAGTCAGGAGTAGATCGGGATTGCAGGGAGCTTACAGTATAATAGGGGAGGTTACATATGTGTAGAAACAATTATGATAAAAAGGTAACAGCCATTAATGCCATTCAAGAATTATTTCCAGTCTTGTTTGCTTTATTAGATACTTCTTGATAATTTACTCATACTAACCCTGTAAAGCCCTAATCCCATTTCGTTGCCCTATTCATTTGTATGTGAGTAGTTTTTAAGTAAGAGAATGTGTTTATTGGCATGCAGTTTTATTTTTTGTTTTTTGTTTTTGTTGTTTTACTTTTTCAAATGATTAAGGATATTAGAAAGGTAAGTTTAAAGCTTTATGATTTTTTTCACATTAAGCACCCTAGTACTTTTTTCCTTTGCTTCAGATGGTAATCCAAGTTGCCACTGTTAGAGGACTTATTTACACCATTTGATTGTTACTTTTCAGGGGAGTGAGTATTAATGTTCTCAGGCATGAAGCAGAATTTTATGGAATCACTCCATTAGGTACGTGTTCTTTTAATATTTGTGTTTATGAGGTCACCCTTTGTGCACTAAACTTGCCCAAATGAAATGTGTCTTAGGCCACGTCCTAGTTTTTGTTGGACTATTTGTGGATTTTCATAGTAAAAAGATGTCAGATGATTTCACTGAAACATTTTCCCTTATCCTTTTTAACTAGAGAAAATAAAAATGGAGTACTGTTTTTCTGTTTGCTTGTACTCTTGACCAGTTTGCTTTGAAATGTTTTTAGTAAGAAGGCTTCTCTTATGTGAAGAGCTGGAGCGCTCGTCTTGTGGCAGTGTCCTATTCCATGGTTACTTACCTCCTCCAGGTACTTCTGCTTTATTTATGTATTCTCTTTAAAAATTCTTGTTATCAGCACGCACATACAAATAAGCACTAAGTGAGTATGTTCATACACATACATACATAGAAGAAAGAAGATCTAATCTCTGAGTATTAACTTTCTCATTCATCTGTTTACTTGAAATGATGGAAACTTAGAAGTTCAGTCATAGTTTATGTTAGAGCAGGGATGTGCCAGAATTTTTCTCTAAAGGCCAGACAGGCTTGTGAGCTAGAAGATCTCCGGCAAAAGAAAGAAAACCTTTTTTGTGCTTATTCAGTATAACTTTACATAAACAGCCATTAGGCTGGATTTGGCCATAGTTCAGTTGGCCAACCCTGTGTTAGAGCACTAGTTGTCAATCTTTTTGTAGAACCCCAGGAGTTCTGCAGATTCCTCAGTGTATAAGACAGTGAGGTATCTGCAGTGGCAAGTGAGGTGCCATCACACACCCACTTCAGTTAGAAGAGTTCTCCCTGTACCTGTGTTACAGTGGGCTCCTGAACAAGGTTTCATTCCCAAAAGGGTCCCCTGTATAAAAAAAAAAAAAAAAAAGGAGTTTGAAACCATGGGGCATTTTGGCTCTAAAGCAGTTTCAATCAGTACACAGTATCTAAAACATAGTAACTACAGGGTTAAGACTGGCAACAGACCGAATGAATTAATGGTTGATTTCAATAACCTAGAGTTAGGTAAAAATGGAGTATAATATAAATTTTAATCTTATTATATATAACATGATAAATACCAGAAAGCTGTTGTTTTATTCATTTTTATGGTAATTATTTACAATAAATTGCAATATTGGAAGATACTTGTTAACTATAATGAAATACACATTTTAGTTTCTTACAATGTAAAATTTTTAATTGTTTGTAGGTAAACCTAGAAATTTATCATATTTCCTTTTATAGGTATTCCTAGTCGTAAAATCAACAACACAACTAGACCCTCTGCTGATTCTAGGAATGGACTAAATTCTACAGAAGGTGAAGGTCAGGGAAATGGTACCCAGTCCGTTCTTTCTGGAACTGAAGAAGAAACTGTGAGGCTTGGTAAGCAAAGGTTACTTAAATAGTAAAAGAAAAATTCATGTTTTTAGTTCTAGCTTACTTATTTTTAAAGATGTAATTTTGGCTCATCTCTCTTTTTAATTCACATTTATTATTTATATTGTAAAGTCTCATTTAACATAAATTTTTTATTTTAAAAGTATGTAATGTTACATTTGCTCCAAATCTTTAGAGCAGTGGTTGGCAAACCTTTTATGTTAAGGGCCTAATACTAAATATTTTAGACTTCGTGGGCCCTTCATGATCTTTGGGAACCATCACTGTGTCTTTGGGGCATAGAAGCCACAGACAATGCACAGGCAAACATGCATGGCTGTGTTCCAATAGAACTCTGTCAAAATGGGGAGAACTGGAATTGATCCATGGACCACAGACAGCTTGCTAATCCCACTTCAAAATATAAAATAAAATATTTGTTTCTGAAATCAACAGGGTTTCCTGTGGACCCACGGAAGGTGTTGATAGTAGCTGGCCACCACAACTGGATTGTAGCTGCATATGCTCATTTTGCCGTGTGTTATAGGTACTATATAATTCACAACGGTTTGCTTTGCTGTTTATTTGGGGGGTAGTTTTTAATAATTATGATTTTATATTTATAGAATGAAGAGCTATTTCTTACAGTCATAATTTGTCCCTGTGTATTTTACCTACACTTCTGCATCTTGATTATATTTAGCTTGCTTTCATTTTCGTAGCTAATTTGTTAAATATTGCTCGTAGCCTTAATACCAGGGCTGCCTGTAAAATATTCAGCTATCTGATATAGCTGAATTTTTTCTGGCAGCCCTGTGTGTCTTAAATGTTTTTCAGATAATCTGAACTGTGATATAATTGACATCTTAAAGTCATTCTTTATTACGTATCCAGCTTCTGAATCACTTAACTATGATATTAAATGACCAAGCAGGATTACAATGTGAGCGTTGTGATTACTTAAAGACTACAATATCAGATACTTTAATTGCTGAAAAGTCAAAGGATATGTACTGTTTTGTCACTATTGCATTTAGTTAAAAATTAGGCACAGATTACAAATATTTAGTGTCTTCTAAAGTTTACAGATGTATTTTAAGGAATCACAGATGAATAGAAAATATCTTCGTTTATGATAGATTTGTCTTACGTGGTTAAAAAAGCCTTTTATATCCGTAATCTGCACTGTATTTTTTTATGGCAATAGAGATTGAGTGCAGGCTTTCATTTGAGAGCATTCTGTGTTTTTTATTTTAATTAGATTTCTTTTGCAGAAGTCTAAACAATCTAAATGGCACAGTATTGTGCCACTTCACTCATTGAGGGACAGATATAGGGATGATGCCGTTACATGTTCCATTCCTACAAGGTGTTGTTTTACAGCTTTTATATTTGAAAATTTAAAACTGTAAAAAAAATGAATAGTGAATTGTAATAGTTTTCACCTAAGTTCACTCATTTTGGATATTGTTAGGCTTTGCTCTTATATTTCTTGCTGAATTTACAACAGTGTTACTTGTATTAACAAAGAGTATTGTGTAAATTGCTCCCTTCTTGGAGCTTAAATCCCAAGTTAGATCTTTAATCTTTGTGGTGTTGCCATTTTGTGTATATGGTGTGAGATTTAGGAATCTGTTTCATTTTCTCCCAAATGGGTGGGTAATTATGTTCTGCTTATGTATCATATAAATTATCCTCTCACACTTAAATTTGAGAGCTTCCTTTATTTTGCTTTATATCTGTCTCTATCTACCTATCTATTGATAGATAATTGATAGATAGATAGATACATAGATACCCTTGTATGTACTGGGGATGCCACAAAAAGTTATACATATTTTTAAAAGACGTTATCCATGTAGTACTTTTCAGAGTTGAATTGAATTAATGGTAGCAATGTGTAGTATGACATTTGCTCAAAGGATTGCATTAATCAAATGAACGCTAGTGTCATCATGTGACAGAACAGTCAAAATAGCAAAAGCACAGTTGTCTTCTGTGGTGCTAAGGCCACTTTTTAGTGGTGTTTGAAATTCAAGAATGTTGTGAAAGGACAACTACAATGGAGGCATGACTATGCAACAGAACCTCAAACATGCCTACCAATTGCATGCATTCATAAGTTTGAGACACATGGTAAATTGAACGACATGTGCAGATATATAAGTGGATACTTTGGTTAGTGTTGCTCAAGTAGTAGTTCACCATAATCAGAACTATCTAGACACTGATGGTAATTACATTGAGCATCTCTTGTAACTGTAGAAGTTAAACGTGACTTGTATTCATTTTTTGTTATCAGTATAGAGTATTACAATTTTAATAGTTTTTTTTTTCTTAAAATGTGTATACATTTTTTGGCACTCTGTTTATTGATATAGATAGATAGATAGATAGATTAGATAGATAGATTAGATAGATAGATAGATAGATAGATAGATAGATAGATACACACACACACATTTGGACCTAACTCTAGACTATTATGATCTTTTGACATACTTGTCTATTCCCATATAATTTGAGGTACAGTATGCTTACCATAAGTTTCAAAGCCTTTCAGGGCATGTTTCCCTCTATATGTCTTTTGAGATCTGCATATGGATGATAAACATACTTTTTGCAATAGCAGTCCTGACTCCAGGGAATTGGTCCACCAGATAGCAGTAAGGAGATGGAATGCCAAAACACTGAAGCTCATTTTGTCTTGTATATAATTTAAATTTACTTACATGGAAAATTTTAGAGCAAATATGTATTTCTTCTTTGTATTTAATTTTAACTTACAAATAAAAGTAAATTTACGTATCTTACTAAGTTTTATAGTTATCATTCTCAAATATGCTATCCTGAATCTTTCTAGAATCTGTAAGAGTAATTTCTATAGAGAAAAATAACTTAGAGGTATGATCTGTGTGGAAGATGATACCACATACAGTTTTATTATTTATATTCTGAAATTAATGATCACAAGAATATACCACTCACCTCACTGCATCAATTCGGCATCTCTTCACTGGACACTGTGTGAACCTGGCATGTGTCTGCATCTACATGGCAGGATTGTCACTGTTCCTGAAGCACGGGCAGTCCTGCTTTGTGCCCAGTCTGATAGTCCCAAAGAGCATCTACATTTTACTTCTCAATTTTGTCAGCTTTGAGAGTTTATTAGATAAGTAGAAATAGTTATCTTAATACATGAATCCCGTCTGGTAGCCAAATAGATCATGTAGTGCTTAGGAAAAATTGATACATTTTTGTATGTATTTCTTAGAAGTTAATTAAGGAAATCATTCTAACAGGAAGGCTGAATTGTATATTTTTGTGAATTGTAGTTGTATTTTAGCATTTGTAAAGAAAAATTAAACTAAAGTGATTCCATTTGGGTCCTTAGGGGACCATTGTTTAGGAGTACCTAAGTTTGATTTTTGGTATAAATAAGTAAGGTAGTATATAAAGGAGCATTTATTTTCTTTATGTTCTGTTTATTCTCTTTAGGTAAGGCAAAGAGAAACTTTATAATTGTTTCATCATTTGTTCCGTGTAACTTTAAAAACAAATATTGCATAGTTAAAGTTCAGGTCATTTATTGTTATGATACACAACTTTGTAGCTTCTAAATGTATAAATACATGTCTGAAAGACTTTAGATAGAGGAGAAAAAATTATTAAGAATTTACAGTTATGTTTATCAGAAATTAAATATTAAATTTAAGCACGTATTTACTCAATGGGAAATCTGAACCCTGGTAAGCTTTTACATATAGGGAATTAATAGGCCCCTTTAAAATCGGTCCACAGAGAAGGGTTTCCAAAGCCCCCTATTTCATTCATTTGATTTCCAGGGTATTGGAATGTACATATTACATATAGCAGAGCATGCTGTTACCTTAGTTTGCCCAGACAGTCATCTCAAGTACAAAATAAAATAGAGTGCATGTAGTGTTAGTTAATATAAAGTTTGGAGGGCTTACCTAAATTATTCTTTGGTGAAATATAGAATTCTAATCTCTTTTTAAGTGGTTTGGATTTTGTATATATGTAATATACGTCAGAACTAATCTGGATTTGTAGATGATATATATGAACAAAATTTTAGGTTTAACATAAAGGGAGCTAATAGTTGTGATTAATATTTTTTGGGTACATTCACCCATATTATGTTTGCTTAATTGGTGCTGAGTTTACCTTATGCATCCATTCTTCACAGAATCAAAGAATCTTCAGGATGGCAACAGGTGTTTACAAGCCCGTATTTAGACTGGACTATTGAACGAGTGGCTTTAAATGCAAAAGTGGTTGGAGGTCCACATGGCGACAAAGATAAGATGGTCGCTGTTGCCTCGGAGAGCAGCATCATCTTATGGAGCATTCAAGATGGAGGAAGTGGAAGTGAAATTGGTAGGAAAAGTCTGTGTGCAGCATGCATCAGGCTGGTAATGTATATGATGCTGTGAAGTTTGACAGGGTTCTCTCCTAAATGTGAAAACTAATCTGAACTCTTCGTTAGCTGGAGCTGCTACATCTCAGGGTTCAGTGATAATAGGGCTCCTCAGCGTGAGAGGAATGATCTGGTAAAGAGGGAAAGAACTGATGTTTTAGGGGAAAGAGGAGAGTTTTCACCAAATTGCTCCAGATGAAACCTGGCAGACAAGGATTGAAAGACTGGGAATATGGGTTAGTGCTGCTGTTTTTATTCGTGCTAATGTCATTTTGCACCATTGGTGCACATGTCAACAGATGTCCTAGTGTGAACCACAAGATACAAAGAAGTGTTTAAAACATTGACTATTTCACCACCACTTGTGTTTATAGCCAAACATGCACATAAGAGGTCTTTCTTTAGTGATTGGTTGGTGTTGAGAACAGATGAAGAGAAGCAAAACATCTATATTCATCTTTGTAAGACAAAAACATAACTGTGCAGACAAGATACTGCCTGTGCCAAATCTTTTCATTCAAAGGCTCAGTGTAGCACTGAAAAGCGGCTGTAATGTGATTTCATTTACTGCCTTTCACCCAGCAGGCACTCAGCAGTCTGTTCAAAAGCTTGTGTCAGAGTCCCAGCAATTGTGTTCTCTTTTCTAGCTAGCATGGTGCCTGTAAGATGCTCCAGTGGCCATTTCATTTCTGGTTTAGAAGTCCATAGCAGGCAGTCTCTGGCTTTTAAAAAGAGTTTTTCATGTTTATTTAAAATAATTCTTTTTAATTTTTTTTACAGTTTTGCCCAGTTAGAGTCTTCCCTTCACTAAGTCAAGGAACTGGTATGCCTTTGTCGGCATCTTTAAATGTAGATGGTCCAGCTGTGGGTTGAGTAGGCGAGTGTTCTAATTTCTCCTTTTGGAGCCAATGATCTGTCACTAAGTATAAAGAAAATATATTAAAAATTTAAACAGTTTTAGGTAAAATATTTTTATTTTGAAAGATTTGCAGAACATTTAAAAACCTATAATAATGCAGAACATAGCAAAGTATATTCATTTCTTATGTTTGTAGATACAAGGAAAACTTGGATTTCAAACAATTTATTGGACAATGAGGTTAAAGAGATATAGCAGACATAACTGAAGAAACTAAAGATAGCTAATAAGAGAATAGTGGAAATATCTAAAACTAAGTTAATCTTGGGAAACCCCTACATAGACAATTCTAGGATAGACCCCATCACATGTCGAGCAGCCCCTGGAAAACTGCACCCTTAAGATAATGAGGGTAAAAAAGACAAATAACGCTTTCCTAGTATCATGAAAATAGTCTTGACTTCTGGAAAGGGTCTCGGGGACCCACAAGGACTCCCAAACAATACTCTGAATCATTTTTCTAGACTGTTTTCTTTTCCTTCTCTCCGGGACACCCTTCTCCCCAACCCCAGAATTTCAAATCTCATGCCATCTGGGCTTGCTCTTCCTCTGGGACACTATCTTGTATTCCTTTGAAGTTAACTAGCTCTAGTTCCCTAACCCAGTTCTTTAACCCCACTGGGATCTTCACGGATCACTTCCCTTTTTATCAGGCTTGCATCCTGTCATTAAAATTACTGTAGCAAAAGAGTAATTGCAGTGTTTTTGCATCTCCCTTTGCCCTGCTTACTTGGAAAAATCCCCAGCCCTGGCCCAAGACACCTTTCTGCCTGAAAAACTAAATAGGGTGAGAGAAAAGAACTATGTGGTGCACATGCGTGCACGCACACGCACACACGCCCCACCCCCATCCTTAGTCTCAATTCATGACCTCTGCTCTCAAGTGAACCTTCTAAAGCTACCCAGGAGTAATGGTAGCCAACCTTTTGGCTTCCCTGGGCCACATTGGAAGAAGAATTGTCTTGGGCCACACATAAAATACACTAACACTGACAATAGCTGATGAGCTAAGAAAAAGTTGCAAAAAAAAATCTCAGAATGTTTTAAGAATGTGTTGGGTTTCATTCAAATCTGTCCTGGGCTGCAGGTTAGACATGCTTGTATTACATTGTCCTTGTCAGTTTTATGTCACTCTCTTCTTAGATGACTATTCCATAATTTTTCTTCTTCCTTAAACTTTCAATACTTTGTGTGTTCTCATTGAGAAAATAGAGAAAATTAATAGCAACTTTTCTTAAGTTCCTACCATCACCTCTGCCCATGTATGTGTATCTATGCTTATATAACTCTATTGTCCCATTTGTTACCGTGATGAAATAATGGTCTCTTTTCCAAAGGACAACTACTGGTGTTATAGACGAGGTCTGACTTCCTTCCTTTCCTCTGCTCAGGACATTCTCTCTCCTGCACCGTCAGAAATGCCCACTCTCTTGGATTGTTCCCATTAGCACACAACCATGCTATAATTCTACTTGAAGTAGCAACAACAACTACCCTGCTTCTAGTTTGGGCTCCATTTTTCTCTTTCTCTTAAAGCAAGAGATCTTGTTTGCATGTCCTGCACGTCTGTTCTTGTTCTCTCAAGTTGCTCTAATCATGCTTTTGCCCCTACCACTCAATAAATGTACTCTTGTTAGTGTTACCCACAATTGTATTCTGCCCAGTGTTCTGATCAGTTCCTAGTCCACATCTTATTTACACTGCCATTTGGTACCTTTGCTATAGTGGATCACTGCTTTTCTTTTGAAAGTTTATAAGTTATAATAGTCTTAATAACTAGTAGATAGGCAGGGATTTTAATGCTGTTTTGAAGTGCATTTCCCTAACTTTAGAAAAAATTTTTTAACATTAAAATTTTTGAAATTGTAATAATACAGAAAGAGAAGCAGTTGATTATTTTTCTTCAAATTTCCACTTGTAACATACCCATAAGTGAAGATTTTATGTCTTGTTTTGTTTTCAAAGGCTAAGGTGGTATAGGTAGCTATGTTGTGAGACAGTACATAGTAATTTGTCCACATCTTATTGCAACTGTTTTTTAGAATTTGACAGCGCCATCCAAAGGACATTGTTAGGGCTGGTCTATCCGTGATCAAGCTCTCCCAGAGGCTGAATTCCCTTCATTATAACTTACAGAAAATAGTGCTACTGAATTGCCATTCTTAATATCAGCAGTATTTTACCAAGAAGGTCCCTCAAGACAGGAATTGTCACTGCTTATACTGTTGTGTTCCCTGTGGACAGTGGTCAGGATGTTGATTGTAAGCAGGAGTGACACTAGAAATTTCTTGACATCATTCCGAATGTCTTCCTTGATTTCCCAGAACCTCATCTTTCTCTAGAGGAATCAGTATTAGTTGGTTTCCCTGTTTTTATTTCTATCTTTTACAGAGCCCATAGTACTGACTATAAAATATAGTTAGCTTCACATGTTCCAAAAAATTGTTTGACATCAAAATCAGAGTGCTGTTACATAAGAATTCCTAAAATTGTGTGTAATGATGACATTCTGCTTTGAAGTGGCAAGTTTATTTCACCAAATCTGGTCAAAGGACTTAGCATTTTTGTCTGTGTTAATTTCATTTTGCTTTTTTAATTTTTGGTTGATGGGCTGAGATGGTATATTCATGTGCATAAATGTGAATTTATACCAACAAATTTAAATGTATTTACAGGAAATAATTCTGTCAATACTTACCAGGTTTGTTTTTCTATATATTTTTTTCTGTTCCTTCTTTTTTGTCCAGTGTGTGTCTTCCTACTTAGGTTCCTGGCTTTTTCAAGATTGGTTAAGAATTTTTGAGGTGTTATTGATTACTCCTACTTTTGTCCTGTATGTTGTACAATTTTTGAGCAAAAAATAAAATACCCCTTACTGGTATAAGATTCAAAAAAAATCTGTTACGTTTTCTGGCTTATGCTTTTGATGGCATGCCACAATTGCATTTAATTGATATGTTTCTTCCTGTGAGTTCTCCAAAGCCTTATGGAGGTACATTTTGAAAAAATAAAAAACTGATACCTGAAACAGCTAAAGCAATATTGTATATGTGAGACATTTTCCAACATTTTTAGGTAAAAAGACTTCTCATAAGCTGCTTCTTAAGTAATTAAGATGATAGTATTTCAGTAAAATAGGATTGTAACATTTTGAAGGTGAAAGTGAGCATAGAGATATTTAGCTTCAACTCTTTTATAGCTAATAAGAACCACAAAAGTGGCAAAGAAATGTTCGCTCAGAGCCAGGATTCCTCCCCATGTCCTCCTGACTGCCCATGCAGTATGCTACTAAGAGAGACCACTGTCCAGGGCCTTGAATGCCAGACCAGGGTGTCAGGAATTCTGCTGTAGAAATTCTGGGCTCTCTTTCTATTAATGGAGAACATTTGCTCCTTATACTCTCTCTTGCCTATATTTCCTCTTTCCTTTACTCAAATTCCCTGGGCTTGCTCATTCCCAGTCCCCCAGTTTGATGAACTAGTTACTATTTTAAAAACCCAGTACAGATGGCTTCTTGTCTAAGAAATATTCTCAAACCCCTTTCGTACCCCCTTTTACTCTATTATTATATTCCATGCATCCTTCTGTTATTGTTGCATGTTATAATTGGTTGTTTGCATTTGTTCTTTATTAAACTGTAAGCACATAGTAATATTATATATACTCTCTCTTGTATTCTGATCCACTGCCTAATATAGTGCCTTTTGAAAGGATTAAATTGAAATCTTCAATGCTGGGAAAACTGTTTAAAATAGACTCTGTAAAGGCCTGAATGTTTGAATATAGTATGGCTTCTTGTTGGTTTTTTTTTTTTCCTTCCTTTTTCGGTTTAGCTTATTTCCAGGTTTCTAGACA
The DNA here is from genome assembly GCA_004027555.1 of Craseonycteris thonglongyai. NCBI lineage: Eukaryota > Metazoa > Chordata > Mammalia > Chiroptera > Craseonycteridae > Craseonycteris > Craseonycteris thonglongyai. Next base: position 19,520 of record PVKE010026701.1, read on the forward strand.
TAGTCTAGGTGGTTGAAGGTTGCTCAGTCTGTGTCTTCAGATCAGTGGTTCCTAAATACATGGTCCCCAAGTATGCCACAGCTCCATTTGTGAATTTTATCAAAGTGCACTGGGCTTTCTGAATTAGCGGACCTGATGTGAATCCCAGGATCCTTTGTGTTTTATTTTGTTCACTTTAAATCATCACAGATACTTTTGATGATCAGCTGGGTGTGAAAACCATAGCTTCACAGAACAGGGTGTTCTGTTAGTGTACAAGTACACAAGGCCGACTTTGCTCTGTGTTAGGACTTGTGGAAGCTGCTTTAGAGTTTATTTCTGGTCCCCAGTGTCCAGCACATAATTTGTAGAAATGAGAATACGTTTAAATGAGTTACCTTTACGATGTTTTTATTCTGGGTTTGAATTAATTTTGAACATGATGACTGACCACTTTATTTTTTATCTTTCAGGCGTGTTCAGCCTTGGTGTTCCTGTAGACGCCCTCTTCTTCATTGGGAACCAGTTGGTGGCCACGAGTCACACCGGGAAGGTAGGAGTGTGGAACGCTGTCACCCAGCACTGGCAGGTGGGTTGTAACTGAAGCATATTAATTACAGAAATGAAAATATTTCTGTCACTCATGCTGATTTGTTCATCTGTCTATTACTTTGGATGGAATTCATTCATGTTGTTTCTGTTTTTGATTACATAGAATATTGACTATACCTATTGGTAAATTTGCTTCTAGATACAAATTTGAGTGTATTTTCAAGAATTGTAAGTTACTTTGGAAAATGAATGCATTTTTAAACTGGATTGACATTTCTTCATTTCCTTGAAATTGTTTAAGTTTCATCTGTGCTTTGGGAGCAGTTATTCCAGCAAACTCTCATTTCCTGAGTGGAAGCACAGATCTGTGTGCGATTACATAGCCTGTTTAGAGAAGACAGCAAGCTAAGTGATCTCAGCTACTTGAGAGGAGCAAGAAGATAACACTGAAAAAATGGTTAATTCCTGATTATGAAGCAGAAAGGGCAAATTAAGGACTTTAAGTAGAGAGTTACATGATCAGCTCCATGTTTTGGAAAGATAAAAGTGGTAGCTGATATGAAAGGTGGACGGGAGATCAGGGGAGTAATCCTGCAAAAGCAGCAGTGAGATTCACCTAAATACAGTGCTGGTACAGATGGTGGACATGAGACCTCTTGAGAAACATTTTGTAAGCCTTTCCAAGATGATAGGATCGGTAGCTGATTAGATGTGGAAAATTAAAGGAGAGAGAAATATTTCTAGTGTTGGATTTCTAGTTTTGACAGTTGAGTGGCTAGGAATATATTAAATTGGCAAGGAACATAGGAAGAGAAGCAGATTATGCTGGTGGGTAATGCGACACATGATTAGATGGGTTAAATATGTTTTATTTTGAGATTCCTGTGGGTATCTATGTGCAGGTATTAGTATATAGTTAAAGAGTACCCCTTTGAAATTTAGGAAAGGAGAAAGAGGTAGAAAAAAGTATTTGGACACTATAGTACTTCTGTGATAATGAAAAATGAGAAGTCAAGATTTTTCCTTTGAGAAGATATATATATATATATGCCAAGATTAAAACTCTGGGGAAAATTAGCATTTCAGAGGACAGGACAGGAATCCAAGAGCCAAAGGGACATATATGATAGGATTGAAAAATGACCTTAGTTTTGGCAGTAGGATATCATTTGCAGATGTAAGTTAATTAGGTTAGGTTTTGGTGAGGTTGAAAGTCAGATTTCAGGAACTAGGCATCAAAAGATCAGAGATGAGAGAAGGCAAATTCACTTGTCTTTTAAAGAAGTTTGGTGGTAAAGGAAAGTAGGGAGACAAAGTGATAGCTTAAGGAGCAAGGCTAGATTTAAAGATAGATATTCAGTGCTTTGTGTTTTCTCTAGGATGGGAAAAACTGGAGCATGCTCACAGTCAGAGATGGGAGTTGTCAGAAAAAAAGCATATGAAGATGGAAAGAATGGAGATGATTTCTGGTCTCATGGAAGCCAGGAGTATACAGGATCTGGAACACAGCTAGAGGTGTTCACCCGTAGAGTAGAGACCCTTCTTTTCTCTGTGACAGGAGAATGAAGGACATGGGAAGTGTGTATCCAGGACTTCAGATGCTATAACTTGTGTGTTGGTGGTTCACTTGGGTGGTACCGGTGAATCAGCCTCTTTCATTAGTGCTTATTGCTGGGAATGGGAGCCAGAGAAAACTGTTGGTCTGATTCAGGATTGGAGATGTAGTGAAATGGATATGACACACCAAGGGATGAGCAAGCTGAAAAGTGGCAAAGAGATCGAGAATGAAGAAGTGCCAGGTAGGTAGAGAAGGTTCAGGGATGTCAGAGTGAAGTTAAAGCAGGTTGATGGCTTACAAGAAATGAGAATTATTGCAAAGAGCTTGACAGTACTAACTCCTCCATAACCTTACTTATCCTCTCCTTTCTCTGTTCTTGTTCTAAAGGGTAGGTCTGAAAAGAAAAGCAGGACTTGGTCAAGGGTTGTGGGAGAAGAGAGGTAGAAGGACTCTAATCTTAGAGCCCATCTTCACAGAAAACAACAGTTAAATGCTT
>PVKE010026702.1:0-22104 GCA_004027555.1 Craseonycteris thonglongyai
CCCTGGAAGATGCAGGTGACTGGCAGCTCCCGTGGGTGGGGCCCTGGAAGATGCAGGTGACTGGCAGCTCCCGTGGGTGGGGCCCTGGAAGATGCAGGTGACTGGCAGCCCCTGTGGGCAGGGCCCTGGACGGCTTCTGCTGGGAAGGAGGAGACCATTGTCTGTCCCTGTGTCAGTGAGATGTCTGCGATGTCTGATGCCCTGATATTTTTCAGAGTAAAGCCTTTGTTGCAATTTCTCCTTTTTATTAATATTATACTGTCATCCCTTGGTACTCGACTGCTTTGGGACACGTTGGATTAGGTACTCGGTCCGTTTTGACGTGAGCATTTTGTCCCTGCGGGATGTACCGCTTGTTTGGTGCCATCCTCTGTTTGATGCTCCTGGCGTCTCCTGGAACCAGTTAACAGCGAGCACCGAGGTACCGCTGTATTTGGGGTGAAGGCTTCTTGTAGGGGAACCGAAGTGATCACCTGCGCTTTCAAACCTACTTTTTTTTTAAGGGGACATTGCATGTGCTCATCTGCTGTGTGCATGACAGGCCAGCCGATGGAAGTCTCAGGCACCGTGATGTTGACAACGTATGGACAGGTGTGTGTTGACTTGAGCAGGCCACTCCGCTCTTGGGCACAGAGGCCTCCCGAAGCAGGTGACCACCACGCACAGCCAGCAGCCGCAGCCAAGCCTCACCGCCCTGGCAGCCTCCTATGCACTCACATCGACTCCTCGTGTCCTGAGACCCATGGGTGCCCTCACAACTCCATGTGACAGAGAGGGTTGGCAGACAAGGTCTGAGGGGCTGGCCCCCACAGGGTGGGGGGCAGGCGGCAGCCCCAGGAACGGGCATTCAGCTGAGCCGCCTCTGCCCTGCTGTGGGTGCCCAGCTCTGCGAGGGGGCCCACCATGCAGCATGAACCAGCAGGGCCCAATCCCAAAGCCAGGCCTGTGTGCCCAGGGCAGGCCCTGCCCTCCGGGTGAACCCTCCCACCCCTGCCCAGCAGGAGCACCCACAGGCCGGGAATGGGGTGCTGCCCGTGGGCTGTGAGGCAGGGGCTCCGATGAGCTCACCCATTTCCACGGAGGTCCTGGCACGTGGGCAGCACCTACTGCATAATTGGTTGGATGACTTATCACTCCCAGGCTGGTTTGGGAGGACGGGTCCCGGAGGAGGGCTTCGTATTTCCTGAGCGCTGCACGTGACACCCGCTGCTGTAGCAAATCGCTCCGATCTGTGTGGCCTGCAACAACAGCAGTGTTCCTCTCCTAGCCCTTAGCCCAGAAGTCCCGGTGTGGGCAGGGCTCGCTCCCCCCCAGCCTCCAGGGGGTGTCCTCCTCCCCCGGCCCCTGGTGTCGCTAGCAGCCCTGGGTGTCCCCATCTATGGCCGCATCTCCCAGCCTCTGCCGCCACCTTCACGCCACCTTCTTCTGTGCTTTGTGCCTCTGTGCCCAAATCTGTCTCCTACAAGGACGGTCCCGTTGGATGTAGGCCTGCCCTGCCCCAGGACCATCTCATCTCAATGCTAACCTTAATCACAGCTGCACAGGCGCCACTTCAAATAAGGCCTCGTTCTGAGCTTCCCGGTGGCTGTGCATTTCTGGCGGCCACTACGCCCAGGAGACGACCCCCGTGGCGTGCACTTCGTTCCCATCAGCACCCCAGGAGGCAGCACTCTCATGATCTCTCCCACGTCACGGGGAGAAGCGTGGAGACAAGTGTGTCACTTGAGCCGCTGGGAAACGCTCCAAGGCGCCTCAGCACGTAACGAGCTGACCGGGGCGCTCCTTCTGTGGCTACGTCGCCAAGCTGGAGTCTCCAGGAAGCAAATATGGGGACGGAACAAAGCCAGCTGTGGACACGCACCTGCCCCACCCCCTCCCAGCCCCCGCGTGAAGTGCTGGGCTTGCCACACACCAGAGGGGGGGTCTCGCTCATCTTAGCCTCTGCGCCAAAGACCGTCATCACCCCTCATGCTGAAATTTGGGGGAGACCAAGGGAGGACAGAGCAGACGGCCCCACAACGTTGGTCTCCACAGATTTCCTAACAGGGTGCTCCCTGTGCATTGAAGGGGACAGATGTGGCCCCACTACCCGCCACAAGTTCTCGGCCGTGAGTCCTAGGATGGAGGCTGATACTATGACATCTGGTAAAATCGTGAGGACCTGGAATGCCCTGGTGGCAAGCCCACCCCTCTGCTCCCCTGGATAATCAGGTGTCCCGGCGACTCCCCACACCGCAGGCCCAGGCACCATGCCCGCCCCTCCCCGAGGAGTGGCATCAGATCTCCGACAGCCCATGCAGTGACTCACACTGGCCAGTCACGTCCTCCCTCAGAAACCAGGGGCCACCGGTCCCTCCTGTCACTGCAGAGCCTGCCTCCCACGGCCACTGGTTATTCCTCCTGCTCCCCAGTGCACCCCCTGTGGGCCCTGGGTGGGGTGCTGATGCTGTGTCTTCTGTTCCTAGGATGGGAAGCCTGTGGGTAATGAATGGCCACCCACCCATCTGTGCATTGTCAGGTCAGGGCGCTGGGCCGTCCCCACGGGCAGGGCCCTGCCCTCGTCGATGGCCTGAGAGGACACGATTAGAGCAGCTGCTCACTAGGTTCTGCACAAGCTGCCCGTCCCCGGGGAGCAGGGAGAAACCTCTCCCACAGGGCGTGAAACACAAGACACGAGACAGGAATGCCCCATCCAGGAAGGCACAGGAAACAGGCCTTTCTGAAGCGAAGCTTAGAGGAGAGATGGAGATGGAAGCGAAAGGAGGCGCTCCTGGGCAGTCACGGGGCTGCAGAGTGGACTGGAAGGACATTTAGTCGTGGGGACATGTGCGTGGATGTGACAACTAGGAGGCCACTCGGGACACTGCCACCTCACTCCTTCTGCCTGGAACCCCCATTCGAGCACCATTGTTGAGAGGAACCACGGGGATGCCTTGTGGTCACAAGCTGAGAGGGCCGCTGTCGGGGGCACTGAGGTGTTCAGAGTGGGCCCTGGAGTCCGATGGAGGCGACTCGTCAGCCTGTCCTGCCAGCTGATGGCCGCAGCGTGTCCCGGCCTGACTCGTAACCAGGAAACGTCACCGGGTGGAGGCTAACCTGCAGCGTTTGCCGCTAGATGCTCTGGATCGACCGTGTGGTTCATGGGCTGCCCTGGAACTTCTCCGGGGCTTTTCCGCGTGTGCTGAGCAGTCCCCCGCGTGTTGGCTCGTTTAGACAGAGCCGAAGAGCTGATTTTTAAAAACCCTAAGAAATATAAACTGCATGGAAAGGGGTGAGCCGATGGCCATCTGGCAAAAGTTTGAAAACAAATGCAAATGCGAGCAAAGAAAAGCAATTCTGTGAGACGCTCCGTGCACCGAACAAGAGAAACCTCCGATGTGCGAGCTGAGGGGCATCCATCCCCTGTCACGGAGGAGTCAGAGGTCAATGGAATAATATAACTGTCACCTCGGCACAGGCAAGGGTTGATGCATGAGTGAGTCAGGATATGAATCCTTGATTCACGCTCAGCACATGACATTCGCCCATGTTTCGGTGCCAATAAGCTTAATTTAATAAGCTCGAGTGTCAAAGGCCACTCGGATATGTTGCAGCTGCACCGCCCACTCACGATCCCTGGGGGGAAACTCAGATCTTTGGCCAGTTCTTCCCTCCAGCATCTGCGGGGTCGCTCTGTGCTCATATCATATTCGCTGTGTGTTTGTCCCCTTCTCAGTGGGTCACCTGGGTACCTCCTGAGGTCACCGAGCTATAATGTAGCCCTCGAAACCCTATGAACGTGGTCACCAGTGTTCTGGGGGGGCATTTCTTCCCCCCTGAAGAAACCTGATGAGGGCGGTTATAATACAGGAAGAAAATACCCAGCTTATCCGAAGTGGAGGCAAAAAACCGACAGGATTCAAATGCTGCGTTGAGATCAGGCACCACAGGGGCAATGGTCCGGAGGCCCTCTCATCCGGCCCGTGGAGACCTTTTTATCTGAATAAAATAATATTAAATAAATAATTAAAAACAACATCTATGTTTTGATTCTTTTTTATTTGGACCTCGAGTGTGTCATCGGCCCCCAAACTGCTGTTTGATAGTTAATGCGGCCCGAGGGCTGAGAAGTTTGGAGACCCCCGTATGGCATGAAACTTTTCACCAAAGTGTAAACAAGATCGTGGAGACAACAGGTTATTTTCAATCCCAGCGAGGACAGAATATTGACAAGGAATTGGTGCCGGGCCCACTAGTTAAAGAGAAATTGAACACAGCCCAAAGGAGGTGACTTTAAAAATCATTTATCTTTCCTCCCTCATCTAACAAGGCCAAATACTCGACCACTCGCAGGAAGAATGTGCTCCCAGTTATCACCAAAGACTTGCGCAATCTTAATACCCTGTTTCCCCGAAAATAAGACAGTGTCGTATATTAATTTTTGCTCCCAAAGACGCGCTAGGTCTTATTTTCGGGGGATGTCTTACTTTTGGGGAAACATGGTAGGTCTGAACCAAAGCAGAGGGAAAGAAGTGGGTGACACACAGACACGTGGGACGAGCCGACGGAGAGATGCTGGCACAACCAGCCAGCTGTCAAAACGGTGTCCTCTCCCGTAAGAGCAGGCCACCGACTGCCAGTGGCCTCCTCCCTGGTGTCCCCGGATATCAACTCCTGAGCGGGATTTTTTTTTTTTAACTCAGAACTATATGAAAAGGCCAAAGTTTTACGAGAACTGAGCCCACCCTGGACACTGCGTGAACTTCACCACATGGAGTCGCGGCCTCTGATGACCCGTGAACTGCTGACGTCCCGTACTGTGACCCTGACATTTCACAGCTCTGTCGCCCGCTAGGGATGCTCGGAATATTCTGGCACCTGGGCTTCCAGATTCAGGTCTCCTCTGTGTCCTCGTAGCATTTGTCCGAGGTACCTGGGTCTCATTGTTTTGGTTCCTTGACTCACACTCTTTGTTTATTATTCTATGCCTTTTTTCAGCTGTACATTTTCAGTCCTTTAACACTCTCTCAGTACGGCATGTAAGTATGTATTGATTGCGAGAGAGGAAATTTTTCCCCATCTCGTCAGCAGACTCTGCAGAACGCGAGGTCCCACGTAACGGGGAACGGCGAGCCCCGTCTCGGCCTCTCCCTCCCTTTCACGTGAGCCACCGGCCCATTCTCAGCTCAGCTCTGGGCGATGAACTCTCATTGAAGATGCACGTGCCACCCCCAGTCACCAAGGAGGCAGCACACCGGCCCGATGGCTTCAGGATTTCCTCTCCTTCACGGTCACGTGCAGGCCATCAAAGGGGACAGCCCTGCAGAAAGCTCCCGGAGGCCAGCCATCTGAGAGGAGGCCTTTAGCTCACGGGCTCCGGCAGGCCATTGGCTTAAGAACGTGAGTGACAGGAGAGCGGTGCGTCTGCCATCCCACACAGGAAGGGTCATTGGACAAGCACGGGGGTCTTAGCATAAGTCATCTTGGCCCGAGGAATAAGGTAAAAATGACATTTTAGATATGAAAAGCATCCTGATCAGAGCAGCACGGACAGACAGCAGAGCGTACTCGTGATATTGGGAATATTGGGCGAACAGTCCATGGAGGGAGAGCCGATGGGCATCTGGGCATGCTGTCCGTAGCTGCCAAGGCCTGGAGCTTCCACTGCAGCGGGAGAGACAGGTGGATCCGGGTTACAGCATAGGCGCCCCCTCCGCACCCCACAAGAAGCCAGCTCAGCCCAACGAGCCAGAGGGCTCCCAGGCTGGCTGCAGGGAGTCGCGTTATCTGCTGTCGTTTGCAACTACATCAGGCCAAGGAACACAGATGAGGGCCGCCACGGCAGTGTTTAAGGGGTGCTGATGTGGCCCCTCCTACATCTGGGGAGCTTTGTGTGGCTTCCATTGAAGGACCAGGGTTGTTGGGGGACCTTCAAGCCGTGGAGTAGAGAGGACTGCAGAAGACCTAACATCAGACACCAGGAATGGGCACAGGAAGAGAGAAGGGTGAGAGAAAGACTTAGGAAGAGAACAGCCAAAGTTCAAGGCCAAGTAGAGGTGAGGACGTAGGAGAGGGACATGGTTGAGACCGACCTCAGATTTCTGGTGTAGACGAGTGATGGGATGAGGGGACAAATTTGGGACAAGGTGGACCTGCCTGGTCTTTATTGTTTGTAGTTGCAGTTACTGCTGGAGACATAGGGTCCAAATTAAAAAAAAACAACAAAAAATCTGCTTGAGGACTCAATGGAGAGATAAGCAGAGGGTGAGTTCACTGGAAATGCAAGTCCGAGACTGACTACTGGCATGAGCGCTACAGGAATGTGGCATTCGGGTGGGTGGGGATCCAGTGGGCTGTTCACCATGTCCTGCTGCTTCGTGTGGCCCAGAGTGAGACCCCAGCAACTCTGCAGACACATCAGCCCCAAGGGGTGACCCGAAAGGGCTGATGCCCCTGTTGTTTCTTGTTTCTGCCCAAACTGACCAATCAGGGGTGAGAGGAGAGGCTGCAAGAGGTGAGGAGCCGCATGCAGAAAACCCCGGAGTGGAGTGTGCTCCTGCGCCCACAGAGCCCTCAGCCTGCAGGGGCCGCAGGCAGTTCTGAGCCTGTGGCTGTTGCTCCCAGAAGAGTCCACCACAAGCGACATGCACACGTGTGTGTGCGCGCAGGCGCTGCGTAAGGAAGATATGAACTCTCAGGAAGGCGTGGGCGCCCCCAGGCAGAGACTTCGCTTAGGGGACAGCAGTGACCTGCAGTGGCCCCTGGATGGAGCCCTTGGGATCACCACTGTCTAAGGAGACAGATCAGAGCAAGTGTGGCTCTTTGAAGAAGCGAAACAAACGGTGATGTCCAAGGAGACCACGAAAGAGGAGTGTCTCTGAAGCCGGTGAGGGAGGAGTAAGGAAGAGCAATCCATCTGCCCCGTGGAGAAGGCCATAAGATGAGCCGTCACCAGCGCCCTGAGGTGTGACAGCATGAGTGTCACATGAGGGCGCTACAGAGATCTCCAGGGCAGGACTCGTGCGTCTGTCATGCTCGAGTGACAAGAGGAGCGCATGCCGATGTCTACGTGAAGCTGGCTCACTTCCTGTTGAGACCCCAGTGGGAAGTGGCTGCCCTTCGGTGTCACCTGTTGCGTGCTCACTCCATGGTCACACATGTGGGTGAGTTGAACCACCTCATATCCCACGTGTGGTGGGCCAGGGTGTCGCAGTCTGTGCCCCTGGGGTTATGCTCCAGAGAAAGGTAAGCTGTCGGGTGACGAGACATAGGTGAGGTCTCACCGGCCTGCGGTGCTGTGCTTGTTTCCATTTGAGCCCTAGAATCAGAGGCTGAGGACACTCGGGCAGGCCGCTCCCCAGCCCCAGGGCCTGGAAGGGCGGTGTGGAAAGTGGGTCCACCGGCATTCCCTTCCGTGGAGAAAACCCCAAGGAACAAGAGTGGGCGGCAGTCATGGTGGGCCACAGAGAACTGGACCAGAGGAAGGAGGGACTTAGAGGTACGGGAGCCACCTGGAGCCCAGGGTCCCATGGGCCATGAGGGCAGCCAGAGACCCTCAGGAGGATGGCGTCCCCCCCGGGTGACCTCACAGCTTCACGTCTACACGGCACAACCGGCAGGTAGAGCGCCCAGGAGCAGATGGGGGCGTGGATCCCACAGCTTCATGGCGACTCAGAAGACATGGCCGTGACACTGCCATCGTCGGCTCCCTGAGAGTTCCGGGCCACCTTCCCTCCATGACAGTCACCGCATTGGGGCCTTTCCAGTTTTTCAAGATCGTGGGTGAGGAGCGCAGGAGGTGAGGAGCCCAGAGCTCCCGGAAGTGACGGGCTCTGGGCTCAGAACCTCACACGTTTAGAACACGTGAAGAACACTGGCTACGTGGGCATTGGTTTCCACGCTGTGGAAAGAACACGGGATGTGCCACCTGCACGTGGTAGGTGAAGCCTACCCCATCCTTTCTAACGCCACAAAACACATTTACTGAGGGTTCCATGTTTGGCTCGTTTTATTCTTACAAGTACTCTACCAGGTAGGCAATACTATTCTAATTTTAAATTAGGGAAACCAAGGACCAGCCAGTGAGTCACTGGCCCGCGGGCCAGGAGAGAGCTCTGCAGTGGCTTTGGGCTGACGGGTGGCTGTTGTGTGAAAAGGCAGAGTCGGCCAGCAGATGAGAAGTGGGTTGCTAATGAACATGAGGGCACGATCGTGTTCCTGTTTACCAGCACCATCAAACCGCCCCGTGCGGCCAATTTCTCCCGCCTCCCTTGTGCTGTCTTATTTCCCTGGGAGGGCAGAGTAGTCTGCGCATGGTTTTCATCGGGTTATTATCAACGCAAGTGCATGGATGACGTCCAAGGGCTTCCCATGGCTTTCCACCTTTGAAACCCACGGAGATGAGCTCAGCGCAGCTTTAAAATGTTAGCAGTGGACACCAATCTGTATTAAGATGAGAATGATGATTGTTTAACTCTTCACAATGCAATTCTGAAACTCAGCCCCAGTCCCAAGGAACACTGCAAACACGCCAATGTCCCCGCGGGGGCCACGTGCGGAATGGCAGCGCCAGGCCCGGCGTGATGCAGGGCGAGCGGCTTCCCCAGTGCCGCTGGCAAGGAGAGCAGCGAGGGGCTGCCACATGGACCCCCCCGTCAGGGAGGCTCTGGCTGACTTGAGAAGTATCGAAAGGAGCCACGGCCGCTCGCATCCCAGTCCCGAGGGAAATGACAGTGCACGGTCTCCGTGACGGCGATGAAACGTGAGTCCTGGCGGAGTTTCCTCGAGCGGGCCCAGATGGGACCACCCCTGCGATGGGCGACCCCAGTACCTAACACGGCGCCCGCCCGGGGCCTCGCCGCACCCACAAGGAAGGAATTCTCCGAGCTGTTTGGAAGCTGGACGGCAGCTTCCGAAGAGCAGAAGCCCCCATTTTCTAACTAAGTGTGAAATCAGGGGCCTCCCCTGCCCCCCATCTACCTTAACTCCCTGTCGGTAGCGGGGGCTGGGATGCGGTGCCCCGTGGACTCCCTTGGGGTGACCATTGAGCTCACTGGGGGATTTAACAAACAGATTTCTGCGCCTTAGCATCAGGCTTTCTAACAGGCGGGATTGCTGGGGCCCCTACAGCGGCTTCTGAGGTCTCTTCTTGTTTTCACATCCATTTCTTCTTCGTCGTTGTACTCCCTCGTCCATTTCCTCTTACGTATATATTCCTCTCGTGTGTACCCACCAAACTCCACTTGATTTTTGCCTCTTGGGTCAGCCATCAAGATTCACATGGACTTCACTCATTAAACCTGTTTTCTGACCTTTCAATCCCTTTCAGTGTCGTCGTTTGAGTATTCTCAAAATTCCAACCCCTTAAAACAATGATTAGGGCAACTGTCCTGTGGTGATGATGATGATAATGTTCTCAGAGGCAACATTCACCACTGTCAGACGGACAGCCCCGACAGATGCACGTTCCCCAAATGACCTCGGTTCAGTTAAGTCACGCCAGGAAAATAATAACGAACTATTTTCCCTCTGACTCCACGCTGTCTGCGCCATGGAACCTTCACTGCTACCGTCACGCTTCCAGAAGCGAGTCCTCCTGTAAGAAAAGGTTTCCCTAGAATATGGCACCATCGTGGAGCAGTTCGTAGGCCCATGATTTAATGCACTTGGAAATATACTGTCCGTCCCTGTGAGGCCTATAAATCGTCTACAAATAATCCCTTTTAGTTTCCTTGTCAGAAAAGGATTCGTTCATCCCCAACACGCACGCGAGTGCTCGCTCTATTGTTGCAGAATGGCAGAAGCAGGAGACAGCCCCGCGAAGGAGGTTCCCAGTTGACTTTGGAAGAAATCTCTGACCGCAGATGCTTTCAATCAGGCCGCACCCATCACGCAGGTTGGCTTCCAGGTTGTCAGCGAACTGGGTCTCGTTCTGGTGTCTCCTACTGCTACGTTTATTGTCTGCTGTTGGTGAAAACTTACGCATGTGCTTTCTAAGGAAATAGTGTAAGACATATATATACACACACACACACCTGGTTTCAGTTGGGAGACATTTCATCCTCCAACCACATCTTTGGGGCTGGAATTTTTCTGCCCCTGCAACAGAAAAGGAGACGTATATGTAGCCGTGTCTGCAAGGCACCAACGAAATAGAACCAGAGAGGGCCTCGGTGTGAAATCCGAATGCCGATCCAAATGGAACCAGAGCGTGGTTCTGGCCCCAGCCCCGAGCGCCATCCCGGCGCAGGGCTTGGCCCCACGCTGCTGGGCTGGAACAAAACTCGGGTTTCCCACAAACTGTAATTAGAACCGAACAGTAAATGTGACACACGTGCCTGCACGCTCATCCACGCTTGGAGCCGTTCGCTGGTGCTGCCCACGCCCTGGGCTCTGTGTCCACACTGCACACACATGGCTGCCTGCTGCCCGCTCACGGGGCGTCAAAAGGCATCCTTTTCTTGACTTAAGATTGTCTCCATGCCTCTATACATCATCAGCACATCCCTGTTTATCTAGATGCCTTGTTTTTTCATTGCTAGATAGGTGTCCAGATGCCCACCTTTTCAGGACAGCAGACGGTTAAGAAGGAGCTTTCCCACGGGTGGCCCCTCAGCCCTCTTATCCCCTCACCTGCAGGTAATATGGGGGACCTGCCCCCTGAGACACCACTGTGAGCCCACAGCCTCCTGAGGAGTCGTCGTCCCCACCATCACGCTTCCCCGCTGCCTGTGGGCACTGCCCGTGGGCACAGCTGCGTGACCAGCCCCCGGAGGTGGGGAAGTGACGCACCTGACCCTGGCTGGAGTGTCCTGAGTGGAGGACACGCTGCAGGAGTTGCCCAGCTCCACACTGGGTTCCTTTAAAGTCATTTTCATCTTCTGCATGTTAATTTGTCCATTAACTGTTTATCAAGACTAACTATTTGCAAGTTACCTTGCCAGGTTCTAGGAACCAGAGGTTGTTCTTGGTGAACTTGGAGGCTCAGTGTCACCCCTACCCTGGCAGGCTGCTTCATCTACTCAGCAGCCAAGTTTGGATTAATACCCCCCATCCCCGCCCCCCGATATAGCTTTCCCTCCAATGTGACATCTGTACCCATCATCGCTTGGGTGTTCATAACTTCTCCTCTTTATTACCATAGTCACTTTCTAACTGGATGTTCTGTATCTAAAGCCACCACCACTCCTCTCCCACTACACACACACACATGCACATACACGTGGATATGTGCCCACCCAAGAGGACACACGCTCATGTGCATACACATAGGAACATGCACACATTAACACACACACAGTCACATGCACTGTGCATTACCCCTGCGAAGGCCAATGCTACCTCTAGGTAAAAATCTGAAGTCAGGGGAGGCCGGGATGGCTCAGTGGGTTAAGAGCTCACTTTGCAGCCCCGGGGACTGAGGATCGAATCCCGGCCCCGGCCCGTGCGGACCCATATGCTGAGCTGGGGAGTGCCCCCAGTTAGGTTCTTGCCAGGATGACACCCCGGCCCAGTTCCTGCCCTGGGCAGCCCCGCGCCCACCTGTGGAATGAAACTATGTGGAAAAACCAATGACGTGCAACTATGGAGACTGTTCTGGGCCCTCCCCCTTCCCTCTGACCCTGTATCTCTCTCTGTCAAAAACAATAAAGAAATCTTTTTTAAAAAAAAATCTGAAATCAGATCATGAGAGTGATTAGATCACTCATGTTGCAGGACCAGGGTTCATGGTCACTTGTCAATGAAGGGGGCCTGCCTGCCCCTCTGGTTTTGCTTCCTAGCTTCCCTGTTGGCCCCTCCCTCCATCCCGCCTCCTGGCCCCGACTCCTGCACAGCTTTCCTGAGCGGACATGTGTCCCCGTGATTTCTGTGTCAGCCCAGGTTCAGGTGGGCTGCAAAGACAGAGGGGACACGTCGTTGGCTTAGCCACGGAACAACTTCTTGTTCTCCATGAAGGGAGGGTCAGGGCCGTTCCTATAGAGTCAGTGGAATTTTTGCAGAGAACAAACCTCGTTCACACTTTTACCCGGAGGCCGTCACTACTGCCTTGTGCTGACGCTTCTATCATAGTGTGGATGAGCCCTGGACTTGTTATGTCACACCCCAAGCGTGGCACAAAGGGAAAGAAATTAGCAGCAGCGGGCGTGCCGTGTTGTGCTGCCTCCTTCTTCCCATTCGGCTTCAAGAAGGGAACACGAGGCGAGCAGGGTGGGGCAGGAGCCATATTCACCATCAGGAGAGCGAGAGGACGATGACTCCACACTAGGGTCACCGGGGCTGGGAGCTAGACAGCCAGACACCAGCCAGGGGCTGGACACAAGGGAGGTGGGACACAGATTTTGCTGCTTGTGCCAGGGTGTCACTCTGCAAGGAGCTCATGTCCCTTCGAAGTGGTAAGTGACATTCTCACGTAGGGCGGCCAGCACCTGCCTTTGTCTTACACAGCACGGGTGGCCGAGCCCCATCCAAACTGTCCCGTGGCCGAAGGACGCCCTCAGGGCAGGCATGGTTAAGAACTGGCCTTCCACACTGGCTTCAGGGATCTGGGTCTTTCTACCTTGTGTCAGCTACCTCCCGTGTTCTGAGCCCCCTCATGGGGAGCCACGGCCAGTGGGCCCATGGGAAAGATGTGGGGGCCACATGGGGGTGGAGTCAGGAGCCATCCCGGATGCTGGACCCCCATTCAGTGACCACGGGCTGGTCCCCATGGCCACCGGGGACTTACAGGAAGCCGGAAATGCCATCGGGCTCTGTACCCTTTTGTCCCTTTCTCATTTTGTACCGACACGACCCTCCCCCACCTACCAAAAAAAGAGCATGGGAAATGGAGACGTTCATAGAAATGATATCGTGCGAGTAATTGGAAAAGAAATCTGTCCACTCTCTGAACGAAGACATTTGGAGAAAGTCGTGTCACAGTAAAAGTTGTTACGTTTATGTTAGATTCAAATCCGTCGATCTTATTAAGTAAAATCGCATTAGTAAGAACAGTTTTGCTGACCTATGTAAGCTACGCTTCACAAATGGTCGTATTTAATGAGTATTCACTCAGCACCAAAAGTAAACCTCAACAATATGTAAGTGCCCGTGGATATGGGGAGAAGAAACGCCTAGAAACATTATAGATTGGGATTATGTCTTGTTGAAAGATTTACTTTAACTTCTCTAGGATGCTGACGGATAGCTTCAAGATTGAGCAATTTAAAATGATACATGGGTTTTGCCCATTTCTTAACAATGCTTAAAATGATGCAGAAACAATGCAAGAGCCACGGGAGAAAATGGAACATGTGAGCCCAGGCTCACAGACAAATCAAACGTGCTGGCACGGCCTGTACTTTGTTTGTAGTTAGGAGGCTTCCTCTGTCCACACGGAGGAGAGTGGGGTGGCTCGGGGCCACCCGGCCATGTGGTTTGAGTTGTTTCCCACCAGGGGTGATGGATTTGAATGGATCCAGCCACAGGCTCCCACCCAGTCCCCCTTGTGACCAAAGGCATGTGTTTGTGAGAGAGCTGGATGCTGTTAGGCATGAGATCGGTGACACAGGAACAGAGGGAAACAGACAAACACCCAGCATGGTGCGAATCCCCTGCCATTGGCCTGGACCACATCATGATCTTACCACCTAAGCAAACGGACCCTCTTGCCTGTCACCTCGGAAAATGGACGCATCAGGGACCTCTGCGTCATGACAGATGTGTCCAGGAAGGTGCATGGCTGCAACACAGAGACAGACGACAGAGTTCTCAGGGAAATAAGAATCTTCCACCCTGAGCAGGACGGTCGGACTTCTCTCCAGCCTGACCCTGAAACTAATATCAAATGTTTGCTTAAACATTCTTTCCTGAAGTTTATTCTGCTTTTTAAATTTTCTTAGCATGCTGCAGCCATAGAGAAAAAAAATCAAGCCCTTTATCCAAATGTTTCCTATCCCAAACGCTTCCACAAAATGAGAATTGTGTCATCTTCTCACAATAGAGACGATAAATCAAAAGAAGAACTCAATAGACATGTCCAACCAATTTGGAATCTGCATAAACTGTATCCTTTTTTTTTTAACTCTGCCAAGAGAAATTAAAAATATAGCTTGACATTTCCTGAACATTTCTGAAGCATTGAAAATTTCAAGAGTGGGAGGGGGCGTGGACTGCTACAAACACTATAGGGACTTAGAGAGACTGGAGGATTTGACATAAAACGAACGGAAGAAATCTTTCCTCAGAGTGGAATGTTCTCAAAAGAGTGAGTTATTTTATGAATATGCATTCTCCAGTAAGAGCAATGGAAAAATGCCAACAAGGACCTGCCAAAGCATGAGATTAGCGAGAACAAACTAGAAGGTCTGAGATTTATCACATATAAAAGATAAGGAAATTAGACAACAGAGTCCAAAGGAGAAGATATTCTCACATAAATTAAGGGCTTTTACAATTTAAGGAGCTGCTTCAATAATGTGTCTTAACATAACTTCAACCAATTTAAAGTAAAACAACTTCATTATCGAAAAGCAGCAACGACAAAAGATGGGTTTTATAGATAAACCCACCTGAGATTTAATGAAACTTTTGAAAACCACACAACCATCTCAAGTAGGTAATTTTCAGGATAAACGTTAAGACCGCTCTTCTGGCTAAATCTACTGACGGGCCTAACGTAGCCATACGAGCATTAGTCGATATTACAGTTACCATTTGATGGCGTCTCAGTGTTTATTGCCCAGTGATGAATGGTTGCTAGGGGAGCTCCCCCTGGATCCTGAGACCCCAGCCCCAGGGAAAGAAGCAGTTAAGAAGGTGCCCCCGCCCCACACAACTGTGCGCTTCTCATGTTCATCTCTCGCAGGCTCAAAGGCTTGTTTTGTCGGGTCTGCAGCTAAAAGTGGCTTTTACACTTCACTTGTTTTACAAAGTAAAAGAAAAATATGTCATGACATAAGACAATTATATGAAATCCAAATTTCTGAGTCCACAATGGAAGTTATTGGAACTCAGTCATGCCATCCACCGACATGGCCACGCCTCCTTTGACACGCCGTGCAGAGTTGAGTGGTTGCAACAAAGATGGTATGGTCCCTGAAAGCTGAAAACACTCACTGCCTGTCTCTTTACAGAAAAAGAGTTTGCCGACCCTGGTCTAGTGGCAGAGACAAGAGTGCGAGGTGACCCACTCACACTTCTTAAGGGTAATCTGGTCCCCAGTGGAAGGTTAGGGCCACTAGGAAGTCAGTGAGGAGACCAGTTAGAATGGGGGTGGGGGGAAGCCAGGTGGCAGAATCACCAATCCTGTGTCTGTGCTCCCAGGAACACTACAGCACGCACCCTACCGGGACCAGGGAAGGGGCTTCGTTCTCTGTTTTCCCAACATTTAAAGTGTCAATAACAGTATCACATTTGTGGGGAAGCTGGAGGGCTCAGTGGGTTGAGCGCTAGTCCTGCAGCCCCGGGGTCCAAGGATGGAATCCTGGCCCCGGCCAGTGTGGACCCATATTCTGAACTGGGGTGCGTCCCCTGTTCAGTTCTTACCGGGGCGAGGTCCATGCAGGAGGCTCCCAGCCCAGTTCCTGCCCTGAGCAGCCCTGTGCCCACCTGTGGAATGAAACTATGTAGAAAACCAATGATGTGCAACTATGCAGATGGCTCTGGGTCCTCCCCTTCTCTCTGTCCCTCTCTGTCAGAAACAATAAAAAAAGTGTACAAAACAACTTTAAAAAAATATGATCACATTTGTGATCCACAATGTCAGAATACATCATGCTCTGGAATCACAAAGAAGGCTGGATACTTATGATACATCGAGACACAGAGGACGTACAACAGTCCCCACTTCAGCACTGGGACTGGCATTGCAGGGTGCCCAGTACAGGGGAGAAGGTGCCCAGGGCGATGCAGGTTGGCCGTGCGTGAGGGAACAAGACTCTTCCTTCATGTGAGAGCCAGTAGCCAAAGTGAGACGGTGAATGCGTGGGCCATGAACGCGAAATGCACGGGGTCACCAGAGCGTTCTTACAGAGGCGCGTTCAGAAGGCGAGAAGACACTGCGCTGGATGAGTGTGGGGACAGGTGTGATTGATGTGTGTGCTTGTCATTCGGGGGAACCTCACCTGCACCCCAGGTGAAGGCTTCCTGGGGTCCACCCATCAGATAGCTAGCGCTCCAGGGAGCAGCAGGGTTTCCCTGTCAGACT
The DNA here is from genome assembly GCA_004027555.1 of Craseonycteris thonglongyai. Classification (NCBI taxonomy): domain Eukaryota; kingdom Metazoa; phylum Chordata; class Mammalia; order Chiroptera; family Craseonycteridae; genus Craseonycteris; species Craseonycteris thonglongyai. The sequence continues at coordinate 16,163 of PVKE010026702.1, forward strand.
TCAACTAGAATCTTCGCTTTGTTCTGCTTGAACACCTGGCAGGATGACAAGAGGCTGCCCAGGCTATTTAGGAGCAAATTCAATGACTGCCAGGCTGGAAGGGACGTGCCGGGCCCGTCAGGTCCCTCCGACTGGCTCCTGCATGCACACCTGCATCCAATGGGATGGCCACTACGATTGTAGCAAAGGAAGAAAACGCAATTCAGTCGGATACGTGCTGTCCTGAAACCATTTTCTTTTGTGAGAAACAAAGTGATCTTACCATCCGGGGTGTGCGTGGCAGACTCGTCTCCCACTCGAGCGGACGCTCAGAAAGCTGCCCATTCTGGGTGTGGAAGCTCTGAACGTCTCTCAGAGGAAATGAGAGAGAACACTGCCCTCTGAGCAGATGTGAGATGGACAAAGAGCTCTCCCAGTGGAAGGGAAATCCAGTCAGGAGGTCCTAGTGGGCTTCCACGCGAGGGGAGGAGGGCAGGCGTGCCCCTGGGTCCATGAGGAACTTGGTCCTGAGATCAGGGGAGGGAGCGAGGAGGGGGCCAGGTGGGACAGGTGACCAGGGCTGGGTAGCATCTCCTGCTCTCCTCGCCTGGACCCACGGTAGCCTCCTTCTGCTCTAGCGCAAAGGGGGCTGGGAACACACGGCTGTCCCCCTGTGCCAAGGACAAGAGAGACTCGGGGCTGGATATTCCATTTATGTTCCCGTTTGATTTGAAACATGTGCACACGAGGAATGTAACCGGCTCGTGTGTAACAAACAGAAACACCGGCCAAAAGATGACAGCTTTTATGACCCTGACGCTTCTCTCTGCCACAGCAATTAGTCTGCAGTGAGCACCCGGCCCTCTCCGCTTGTCACTTTCAATCATGTGTTGTTACTTAATAATAAAGTCCTCAACTCGGCATGAAGTCACAGCCTTGTGTTGTTGGTCGCAGATGCTGAAGACCCCGGAGATGCGGCTCTGCAGGGAGTCAGAACAGCTGTGTGACGCTCCCGTTGCCCCAGGAGATTGCATTTTCGGGATTTGTCATGGAGCGGGAGCGTTGGGCTTATTTGTTTCCCATTGTCACCCTGACACGCCCTCCCTCCTGCTGGGTGCCCTGGGTTCCACTCCTCTCCATGCCCACAGACCAGACGTCTTCAGTTGTAGGCAATGGGGGCTCAGTGCCCTGGGGTTCCATGCCAGGCGGCCGTGTCCACGAAAACAGCCTCACAGAAATGCTGGCCTCTCCCCGGGCACTGGGCCTGGACTCAGGTCCAGCCAGGGGAAGGTTCTCAGAGGCTGGGAGGGGCGGACGAGGCATCTGCTAACCCAGCACACAGCTCCTTTTTTTCCGGGAAGTTGTCCTGAGGTTTGGAAGGGCATCCACGTTACTAGTCCTCCATCCTTCCCCCTGACGAAGAAGGGTGGGGGGGCACCTGTGCGTACTTCTTTACCCAGGCACTGTGCCAAGGGGAAAGGCAGCTTGACTGACGTGAGCTGAAGGAAGAGTCTGAAGTAGTCGGGCCTCAAAGCATGAGAAGTCTTACTCGGTTGGATTGCAATGCTTTGTCCCTTGACTGGTACTGCCTGATTCCTGTGCTGTTCTAATGCACACAAGTGAGCAGAAACTCAAGTGCCAGCAAGTTCTCCTAATCCCCACATTGCAACTGGTCCAAGTCTCGGCAATATATCAAGGCAGGAACAGTTCAATAATTAGACCTAATTAACATCTGTGATGTTATTAGCGTCATATTAATTTCTCCAGCCCAATAGGCAACCAGAAGGTCCCGAAGCGCAGATAATCCTGAAGTCACTGGGTCTGCACTTTAAACCCATCAGAGCGTGTGGAGCTACCGGCCGAGGCAGGACAGACGTCAGTTCTCTGCCTGCAGCAGTTCAGCAGCAAGCAAGACACCTCAGGATCACCGCTGTGACATCTTAGGACATGCTTCCAACTGGCTAGTTATTAATATAGAGTTTCTTTTTTTTTTTTTTTACCATTTCCACATATACACTTAATTACTGAGTTGAGTAAACTCTCTTTTGTAATATCAACCTGATTCGCTACAAAAATATGAGGGCTGTCATCTTCCACCCCCCCACCCCCCAAAAGGTGAATCCAACCATTGTCGATATAACAAGAACGGTTACATGGCTGGATACATTCTGGACAGCCATCGTATATAGCAGCTCTGTTTAAACTTATGTGAATTCACATACAAGCAAGAATTATGTCTTAGATTGAGTCTCTGTGAAGTCTAACACAAAGTAAGGAGGAAAACGCTGACATTGTTAATGGGGGTTTTAGTATTTAATTGACTTTTCTGTGTAAATCAGTTAGTAAGCTGCGACTAGTCAGTGAGACAAGAATGTTACACTAGAGCTAAATTTAAGAAATGTATCTGTGTCCACTAGGGATCTTGGTGACGTGGATGACACCTTAGCCCTGTTTTCTCTCTAGGCTTCTCTCCCTGGTTCTGTGTCCCATGAAATGTCAAGAGGGGCTTGGCATCTTGGACCTGGCCTGGACATTTTCTAGGCTGAGACCAGCACACATGTACACACGCACATGAGCACACACACACACACACACACACACACACCAAACAGACTATTAAAAGATTAAGAGGCACAGACAGTCAATAAACAGAATGCTTCACAAGAATGGGTGAGGGGTAGGCCGTAGGCCGGACTCGTGGGCCACGTTCTGCCAGTTTATTTTGATGTTAATGGCACTTGATGGTTTCATGAACATAAATGTGAAATCAGCCCCCTCTGAGTCATTCTCTAAGCAACTAAAAAGCAAAGTCTGGCATAAGCCTCAAGAACTCAAGAAGTGTCCTAATGCCAAGGAAATCCACTAGGTACTCACTACATCAACCTTTTTTCTCAGTCTACATTTTATCTCTTCTTAATAATTTTGCCCTGTAATTTTATGGATCATACTTGCTTATTCATTGCATTGTATTCACTTAAAAACCACCCAGATGAACAACTCACATTTTAAAGATGAAAACAGATTTATTAATTTAATAGAGGCATTTTAAGCATAACGTTGGAAGCAGTGCACTCTGTTAACATCACTCTTTGAATTTTAATTTCTGTGGAGTTCAATGGCTAGATCCCAAGGGTGTGGACAGAAGGCATGTGATGCCCTTAGCCCAAGGCTCACGTGGAGAACACAAAATGCTGGATTTAAACATGGTGAGGAAGAGGGAGTCGCTTTGGAGAAAGGTGTTTGAGGGATGTGGCCTGTCCCCTCTGCTGGTTCTCCCCACGCCCAAGGCCCTGCAGAAAGCCAAGATGAAGTCCTAAGACCATCTGGCCCCGTGGGAGAGAAGGTTGTACATTCACCATGATAACTTCCGGTGGAAAAGCAAATGGACCTGAGTAAACAGTTACGAGGGGTTGAGAGGACAGGGGCCCACTTGCAGGAGGGAAGAGCCCAGCCAACTTGGCAGAGGACATGCCCACCTGAATGTAGTCAGAGGACACGCCCACCTGGAATGTAGTCAGAGGACACGCCCACTAGAGGGCCGGCAGAAAGGACTCAGAGGTGAGCACATTTCTGCTGCAGGGATGGAAGAGACAGAAGTCCCTGGAGTGGGAGAATCAGCAGAGTTCAGCAGGTAGAATCCATGGGTGGGCTGGCAGGAGTGGAGATTGAAGGGCAGATGGAGGCAGGTGTTGGGCCTTGACCTTCAGGCTGAGGAACTACAAGGTAACCACGTGATCGGCTCTTGAGGCCTCTAAACCCGACCCATGGAAGTGAAGTGCAGGAAGTGAAGTGCAAGAAGTGAAGTGCAGGAAGTGAAGTGCAGGAAGTGAAGTGCAGGAAGTGAGCGGTGGGAAGAATGAGAGGCAAGACACCGAAGGCCAGTGCAGATGGAGCTGACTCCTGTGCTCACACATCCCCAGGGGCTGTAGATGCCTGGGCTGCCCTTAAGAGCAGCAGGCGGAGACATGTGGGAATTAAAGCTCCAAAGACAAGTTGTAACTGTAGTGACAGATTCATGAGTCCCCCCCGGCAGGACAGACCACCGAAGCAGCTCTCTAACACGAACTTGCACAGTGATGGTGTCAGCTCACTGCTCCGGGCACCACAGATTAATGATTCCAAGGCCTCTCTTGGAAAAAGCAGGGAGAGTCTGAAGTGTGTGGACAGTGCGTGTGTTCCCGCCATGTGGCCACGTGGCCCTGACTCCACCGAGAGCACTTGGATCCAGGGCACAGGATGTCTTAACCATGACTGCCTAGTAATAGCCACGCACATGCTGAGAGTTTTATTAAGTTGGAATGGAAGTTACTGGAACGCCCCTATGTTTTGGGGCCGTGACAATGCCGTCCTGTCATGACGAATACTATGTGGCTAAGACACCCTGTTTCATACTCCTGTTCCCTCAGATGAACGTTGTCACTGATTATCCTTTTCCCACTAAACCTGCTCAGTGCCAGGGGAGTGTCATCAGAATTCAGGACACACATGACGATTAGGCTGCCTTTGGGGAGCTGTGAGAACTTACGTTCTGTTTATCAAGCTAGGGTTGCTGTCGATTAGTGTTGCAAACCATGGCAACCTGAGTATATGAATCTACTGAGATGAATGTGCAACTGTTTAATGTCATGTGTATTTTTAAGCCAGCCTGCGAGGATCATCCCCCGGTCACTGAGGGATACGCCACGTTCTGCGCCGCCACTCTTGTGCACTTCCTGGTTAGGGTCTGTTGTCCCCGATATTCAACAAATGACATAGATGAATAAAATGATGTTCTTATTGGGCATGTTTTTTTTTCTTTTTTTTTTAAGCTTTATTTTATTGTTTTTTACAGAAAAGGGACAGAGACAGAGAGAAGGGGGAGGGCCCAGAGCAGTCTCCATAGTTGCATGTCATTGGTTTTCGACATGGTTTTGTTCCACACAGGTGGGTGGAGGCCATGCAGGGCGGGAACTGGGCTGGGGTCCTCATGCATGGGAAGCATGCCCCGGTGAGAGCCAAACTGGTGTTACACTCCAGTTCAGCACATGGGTCCTCATGCGCCGAGGCGGGGACTCAATCCTCAGACCCCGGGGCTGCAAAGTGAGCACCCAACCTGCTGAGCCCTCCCGGCTTCCCCATTATCAGACACATTTCTACTGTTATAGTGAAGATATTTGGCATCAGAGTTTGTCTTGAGATACATTAAAATAGGAGGCATTGCAGAGTTTTCAAATGCTTTTAGATTAATTCCCAGAGCTGCCATCAAGGGCCACTACCTTTTCCCCGTCTGACGTCCTGGCTTGCAGGGATGGCCAACTTTTCTGTATATAAGATCTACTTTTTATCTTAAAAGTGTGTCGCTATCGACTTGTTGTCATAGGCGTAGTCTAAGGGGGAAGAAGGGGTGTGAAATGCATACTATGTTTATACACTGTGTTTCAGTATAAGGTGCATTCCAGCGAGGTATGGGTAGATAAGTAAAATATATGTTCAAAATTATTTTTTATTTTTTAAGTCACTTATTAAGTTTTCGAGATATAGGCTCATGAAGAAAATAAATTTCCAGACCCAACTTTTGATAGCAGCATTCCGTACATGCGGTACCTAAAAAATTCGATTTTCCGACACTTTTTCAAGATAGATTTTTACTAACTTAAAATGCAATTTAATTTTTTTAACAACTGCAATGTATAAGTTGTTGTACTATGTGTTCGTAAATATGAAAAAGTTGTTATAAAAATGCACAGTATGGCTGATAATTTGATTTCAATATTTCACTTTTGCGTTTTTTTTTGGGCCAGGAAAATTTATCATGAAAGAATAATATGACTTACTTTTTGCTAATCTATCAATAGCTTGCTGAGTACACCTCGTACTGAAATATAGATATACGGCTTATCTACCTACGTAAAAAACAACAACAATAATTATTTAAAGGGCCAAAAAACTCACGTCCAGGGGAATTAAAAGAACATGGATAATTA